>JBBMHQ010095128.1:0-10366 GCA_037834295.1 Postelsia palmaeformis | reverse complement strand
AAATATTTAGGATCAGCTATACGTACTGATTCCTACTCGATACCACCAGGTAACTGCAGCAGTGCAGCGCGAATGAATGTCGTCGGTCTGCTTTTGCGTACTGAACAGCTACTACTATTACTGCTGGACGTTAGGCAGAGTGGTACTCGCGAAATCGCACAACAAGCGAGCTCCGCACGTACGACGAGTACTCTCGCTACGAGTGAGTACTACGTACCACGTATGTATGTGTACACATAATATGAATGGGCCATGTCTTCCAGTATTATTTAGGAGTACGACATGTCGGCGAGGGGGGTGATCTCACTCAGTCAGGTGTTTGAGCAGTGCTGACCCTGTCTAAAACGTGACCAACTCAGCCCGTCCTAAACAATAATATGCATCATCAGCAAACACACCCAGAGCACCACCACCACCAGCAGCAGGAGGAGGAGCAGCAGTGGCCGTTCTGTGTCACAGACCAAAGACCCTCTCGGCACCAAATGACAAATCAGTCAGCGAGCAGTCTCCGAACTAGGAAACAGCACAGCAGCAGTGCATATGTACGGGCATACAGGCGGTACTATATAGAGCCCCTGACAAGAAACCTGAATCGGTCGCACAGGCTGACCTCTCATCCTGGCGGATAAAGCTCATACGCGGTACAGGAGAAGGGCATACATACATACATGTTGGTTCTGCTATACCAGGTACCAGGTAACTAATAAATCAGACGCGCGTGGATACATGTGGATCACACAACGATATAGGGATGGCTACGAAAGGTCAGAAAATCAGAAAGGGGATAGAAGACACTACTACTGCTGCTGTAGTGTTCAAAACGAAGACAGTCCGATGAGATCAGCCCACACCTCGTAGATAAAGGCTAACACGCCTCTGTGGTAATAATGAAACAAGTAATAATGAAACATTGTAATTTACTGCTAGGGGAATGCTATCGGGGGGTGTACTGATGCCGAAGAAAACAGAGCGCAGATCAGATGGAAGTCAAGAACATGCAAACCATCCAACATGGTATACAAACTATTATCAAACTGGAAACATCGAGGGAGGGGGTCGACAACGAACGGTTGACCGCAATGAGCGAGTCGTGATTAATCGCGGCGCAAACTAACGACGAAGTTGATGAATACTACTACTACTACTACTACTGCTGCTGCTGTCGTATTTGCGCATCTCTTTATGGTATACATACATAATCATTTTAGCGAATATTCAATAGTAATATTATTAGTGGCATCAAAACGCGAGAGCGTGAGTTAGCTACATGCGATGAAAATCGGCAAGCAGCGGGAATGCTGAACCCTATGCGCGACAACAGATAAAGGCACGTACCGGGGGAGGGGGGGGACGGCATCTGTGACCACGGCTTGTTCAGAAGAACGCTGAGGGTAAAATAATCTACGAGTTAGGCTGGAAAGTATAAGACTCAGTGATGATTATGATTGAAATAAGGTGATATTTTAATGTTACGAAGGGCCGAGGTTTTATGGAATTATGTAGACAACCGCTTTCGACAGCTGTTTGGGCTCTACACCTCATCTGATGTTCCGCCGATTTTACAAGAAAACAAGAAAAATAAAAACGAAAACGCGCAGAAAACTCAACACGGGAGACAAGTCGTATCTAAATTTCAACGTGACAAGTTTTTCATCCAACATAATAAGGACGAACGGGCAGTATAAAGGTTGAGGTCGAGACACTTTGTATTCCTGGACAGGTAGGTGTGTCTGCTATTAATAAGCCGGTCTCATTGGTACTCACGTGGGTTGTTTCGATATATAAGAAGAGTACAAGTAGCTTTATTCGTCTCGTGCACGTGGAGCCTGGGAAAATCCCTGGTTTTCCATCTGAGATACGCCCCCCAAGCACTGCAATACGATCCCAGTGCCTGAAATCAAGGGATTCTCGGGCTTCCAGCTTCATTCATAGCAGTGCCATAGCATTATTAGCTCATTATGATGAGCCGTATATGCATAATCATGGGGGAACCGTGAAGATCCCGATTGCACAAACCAGAACATGAGTCGAAGGTGCGGCTCCTCGAACCCCACTCCCACACCTCTGAACGGCAACGTAACGAAGCCGACAAGGTACTTCAAAAACGAGAAAGAAGGGAATACCTAGCCTGAAGAGGCAGAAATAAATCGTCAACGAAAGTCATCGCCATGCCACGCGCAACGTGGGTGGAGCGAGAAAGTGTTTACGGAAAAGCGAAATTTGAGCACAATACAAGACGGTTGTGTTCTCTAGGTGTTGCTAATGTTATCCATATCGACCCCAGCTTCCGAGCGGGGGGGAAATCGGTAGGACGAGACGAAAAAACGCGGAATACACCAAGAACCACCAAAACCCAGCCAATAACTCTGGAAATGTATCCTGTGCCACAAATAGATAACTCAATTACCCAGACCAGCCCCGACGCTGAGCGGATGGTAAGGCAGAACAAAATACGCAAAAACCATCCTCAACCCAGCCCACAGTTCAGGAAACGTGTCCTCTGTCACCAATAGGTGGCCCGATTTCCCAAACCTGCCCCGACACTGAGCAGGGGAGTAAGGAGGAGGGAATACGCAAGAACGACCCACAACCCGGCCCAGGAAAAGCAGCAGGAGCACACCGAGCAGAAGAAAACCCGACACCAAAACTCGGAATACGTGAATAAGTAGACAAGCACCCTCCCAAGACCAGGGAAACGGCGAGAAAAACAATATCGAGTGCAGCCGAGAAGCGTAAATCAGCCATCCACGGCGGCGCCTCGAGATGTATCTATCTTGCGCTAGACCCCCCGTGCAAACGCGCTGGCCGAGTGTACTTGCAGACACTAAGAACCTCGTACAGCTTTCGTCGGAGTCGTGTAGCGCGCCGGAGGAATAAGAAGCTTGATCGGTCCCGGGTCGTCAAGAAATCGAACCAAATAAACCTCAGCCGTTGGCGCAGGCGTGCTGATTTTCTCGAGCCACCACAGGCCTTCGTCGCCGTTGTACTAAGCGTGGGTCCCATTGGGAACCACGGTGTTGCAACCTTGGCAAAGTCGAACGGCGTACGATGCACAACCATAGCAGGTTAATAGAAACCGCTCGCCGTTACTCCGATAAAGCTCCCATTGTGCCCCGTTGATTATCACCCGGCGGTACAGGCGGTTAATTTGGTGGTGCTGGTTCGGGGTGCCGGTCCAGTACCGCAGAATGTCGTGCCAAGAAAATTGACGGTCCATTTCCCGTTCCTAGATTGAACGAGATAACCCTGTCCTGTGCGTTTCATCCATCACTGCGGTGACGCCACCTCGACCTCCTGGGAGATTTTGTTGGGCACGTTTTACGTCAACCTCGCCAGCAACTACTTCGCCATGTCATCACGGTAGTGGGAGTTGGTACAGGGCTTGCAGCGTTGAACTGATAAGCGCCAGCGAGCATCAGCGCCGGAGATATCGGGAGGAATATCCAAATACAGGAGCTTGGCACCGAAAGAAAATCTGTCTGGGGTGTCCGCTGAGGAGCAGGGGCAAACTGCTAGGATTTGGTAGGGGGCCGTCCCGTTGAGTCAGAGTTTGTCCTTGAGGACCTCGGCGTTCGTGTCGGTCTTCGCACCTTGGCGAATGATGGCCGCCGTATTGTACACCCACGCCCAGCCACCAACGTCGAATTTGGGGACTGGACACAGAGCATCGGCGAGGGTGGAGTCGCGGTGGTTCACGCGAGCAACAGCGAAGGCGCCGTGTTCCCAAACGAGATCGTCTGCACTCTGCTGGCGGTCCGTCGCCAAGTCACAGTAGGCGAGGTGGTCGCGAGCCAAGCCCTGGTGGCCAGCGACTCAGCACGCTCGAAATCGTGAGATGGAGTCGTGGCAGCCGACCGATGTGGATCTCATTGGAAGCCAAACCCGTGGCGGCGCCAACATATTTGTTGCACGAAAATTCGACATGAGAGAGCTGGTTATCCCAGTTGTTGTTGAGCTCGTTGACGACCATTGCCGGCATCTGGGCCATCGTGTGGCTTACACGTTCCATCCTACCGTTGGCGTTTGGGTGGTAGGAGGTGGGGCCAACTTTCCGAACCCCGAGAAACTCTTAAACGGCGTGCGAAAGCTCGGAGCAGCACTGGAGGCCGTTGTCCGACAGGATGCTGCGCGGGCATTCCCAGAGCGACCGGTTGATGATTTTTCTAGCCGTGGCCTTAGCGGTACACTCTGTCACTTTGACGGCGTGCGTGTCAGCTCGAAACGATTTGTGAAGAGCAAGATGTAGGTATTTCCTCGAGGCGTCACCGGTCGCTGCTGACGACGATGTCGGGCCCTTCTGGCAAGGCCGATGCGATGGTGGTACACCGGATCGTCTTGCGCGAGGCTATGCGTGATTGGTACTCCTTGCAGTTGCGTAACCAACACCGGGTATAGATGTTCATACCGACCCACCAACACGAACTCTCGAGTATACGCAGGGTGCGCGCGATTCCTAGATGGCAGGAAGCTGTGAAAGGGCAAGCCTGCATGACGCAAGGGCGCATGAGCAGCGGCACTTGAGTGCGCATAGGCTGGTCGTTAAATAAAAACAGGCCGTGCGACCCACCGGGCGTTGCGTGCCCGACGCGAGAGGGGAGGCGGCTGTCGGGGGCCACAGAGCCATCTCCCACTCTCTGGTGCCGCTTGTGTCCGAGGGGCAGTTGAAGGTGGCATCGTCCAATCCAGAGCCCTTTCCCACGTACTCGAACGAGGAATAGACCCCCAGCTGAAGCTCCAGCCTCGGGAAACCGGCAGCTCTTCGCGGTGAGGTCCGCCTCGGCAGCCCGCAGAGCTTGCCTGGCGCGAGAGGTGGCTTCCCGGGTGCGAGAGGCGGAGAGCAAGGTTGCGCAGCAGAACGTGACGTCCTGCTCTGGGGTGAAGAGCCGTATGTCCTCAGCCCGCTGGTAGACCCGTTGGGGCTGGATGCTTCCTCCCTTGATGCTCTTCTCATGAAATGCTGGGACGGGGACGGGCGAAAAGCATTCGGTGCAGAGGAGGGTGAGATTTGGCTGGCCTCAGGGTCGCAGGGCGCAGGAGCAGCGGTGATAACAGCAGCAGCTTGCACTTCAGCAACTTGTGCAGCAGTGGTCAAGGTGTGGCGTGCCATGCGACGATCGCTACGAGCGCTGGGAGAGCGAGCACCGACTAAAGAAGGTGTCGCGATGGAAGGGCGGTCATCTGGCAGGTCCCCACTGTTCGTACGAGTGCTACAGTAACAACAATCGTGTTTGGTGTGCTTACATCATCAGTACTGAAGGGCCTATTGAAAGCATCGTTCCCTCTAACAGTAGTATAAAAATTCGC
This sequence comes from Postelsia palmaeformis, assembly GCA_037834295.1. Lineage (NCBI taxonomy): Eukaryota > Phaeophyceae > Laminariales > Laminariaceae > Postelsia > Postelsia palmaeformis. The sequence goes on along the minus strand of JBBMHQ010095128.1, from coordinate 5,062 downwards.
ATCCACTCTGAATTACAGGCAGAATCGTCGTTGGTGGCTACAGCAGCAAAAAAGGCAGGCGCGATACTAAAATCCAGTGTGCCATCTTGTGGGCGAGGCGCGGGAACAATTGCACGACCCCTCTAACAGCAGTAGTATTAAAACTTGCATCAGCCCTGAAATTTCAGGCAGAACCTTCGTTAGTGGCTACATCAGCGAGGAAATCTTGCTCAGTCCTGCAATACAGTGTGCCACTTTGTGGGTGAGGCGCGGGATATGATCACGAGGAGCAATTTCACCTGTGGCCATCATGCGAGTACGCGCAGGGTCGGACAGCTGTGGGATACGACGCAAAAAGTAAGTCTTAAACAGTCCATTATCTGGCGCAAAACCACGTAGACCCGATGGCGAAGAGCGCAGCTGGGTGGCGTGGAGGGCGCTGCTTTAAGGTTTATACGACAAGCTCGGGTTCAGAGCAAAAGTTGCTGAATCCAGGGGCTAGCTGACTACGCGCTCAGCGGAGCAGGGGCGTCCAGGTGTCTTGGACGGCAGAGGGCTCGAGTGGAGAGTCAAAGACCCAATACCTTTAGGCCTGGCTGGTCACGCGATCCACAGGGTGGCGACGTCCAGTTGTCTTCTGCAGTAGAACTCGCTCACCCGAGCGAGAAGGCACGAAAGGTGTCTTGAACGAAGTCTGTTCTCCTGGGGCCGCTCGGGCTTCATCTTGGGGCTCGTGTCAAGGTTCCTGCTCCTCTTGTTTGTCTGTTGTACAATGCGCTCGATCCACATCGACGGGCCTTCGGCGGTGGGCCCTGGGCTTCAGTGGCTTGGCCACCGTGAGAGGAAGCAGACTTTATCACCTCTTAAGACTCCATCGTGTAGTGTGCGGAGCGAACTAACTCCAGAAAAGCAAACGGCCAGGAATGTGTGAAAGCAACTCGTCCAAACAAGAAGGCGAAAAGTCCTACAGTATGACGATGACGAACTTTTATAACTCGTTCGAGGTCGAGGTCGGGACACTTTGTATCCCCGGACAGGTTTGCCTTTGAAGTCGGTGTTCGTTGGTGTTCACGTGTTGTGTTGTTTGCTCAGAGAGAGAAGAAGAGCGGCTTTATTTCTTTCATGCGAGCGGAGACCGGGAGCCAAGCTCGCGCCTCGCTGGGAAAACACCTGGCTTTCCATCGCAGATACGCCTCCCAACTATTAATGCAACAATACCATCCCAGTGCCTCAACCCACCACACTGTCCTGCGACCACGGACTGCATTGTATTGTGGCGAGCTGTAAATGTGAGAACAACTGGTAGTTACCGGGCTTTCAGCCTCATTCAGAGCAGTGCCATAACAGGGGTCCCCAAACGATTAACAATTTCGTCTGCCGGTGCTGTTGTTGTTGTTGTTGTCTTCACATTAAACCGACCTTGCTACCCAACTTCATCAGTACACCCAGTGTCCGTCCTGATTCATTATCCTAGAGAGACACTGATTCTGTGATCACAGACTGTGAGACAGAGGAAACCTACAAAAAAAACGAAAGCACCTGGTTTAATCACTTTTTTTTTCGGGCGTTGTTACTGTTGTTGTTCTCACATTAACTCATCGCCGCAACACAATGCAGTCCGTGGTCGCAGGACAGGCTCCAAAAACTCTGGAGCGGAAGAACTACCTTGCTCGGTAAAAAATAAAACTAGCAAAAAATAGGACACTTGATAAATGGAGCCCATTTACACCTCAGACGAAAAAATAGAAAGTGAGGTCCGCGCACGTACGCATCAGGTACATGCGGTACGCTGTGCGAGTCGCAACAGAAACCGAGAAGACCGCATACTACCCAAGAAAAACAAAATAGACAGATAAAAATAACAACTCGACGTCGATAAATCAAAATAAAAAAATAAAAAACATTAATCCAAAAGGGAAGAGAGAAAAGTCCAAGTCAGGCAAGGGAGCAATAGAAATCAATAGAAATCAAGAAGTTGAGAAGGGAAATACCGAAGAGAATGCGCAGTTTTCGCAGATTGCAGGCTCGCACGCTACACGAGGGGTGTAGAACAGAGATAAAACCAAAAAACCAAAAAGACACGCAAACGTACTCCGACACTAAAGAACAGACGAAAAACGAAAAGGAAAGACACAAAGCAAAGCAAAAAACAAACGCAGATAGCAGAAAAAACAATAGGGAAGATACAAACAAAGATACAAGGTACAAACAGAAGGAAATATGAAAATAAGGTACAAGAAAGGGACATAAACGGGCTGGGGGGGAGGATAATAAGAAAGGTAGGAATCGGTGCCTACAGACGCGCAAAGTTGCCCGCGTGGCACTATCGTAGTTACTTGGGTTTCAAAGAAGGAAGCGCATCATGACGATGATGGACACACCCAGGCTTCACTCTGTTGGGGAGACCGCCTCCCCCCTCCTCCCCCCGTGGATAGACTCGCCGGCGCTTGTTGGTGTCAGCTATCACGCCAACTGGCTCGCCGAGCAGTCTCGACCTGTGAAAAGTACCGGTGTACGATTCTTCCGCTGTTCCTGCGAGCTAGCTCGAGCCGGGCCGGTGTTTTCCACGTTGCGCTATCGTCTGCCCTCTTCTGGCACGAGAAGCGTGAGAGTGACGGCTCTGGGTCCATCGTAGGCTTAATTCCCCTTGGAACTGCACCCCCGACGTTTGTTGGTAAACTATATACTTGGAATTACTGTGGAGTTCACTGCACATTGAAGCTGGCGGTGGTGCGGTCGGCTGGCAGCGTGTCCGGCCAACGGCTCAATATCCAAAAGGCGTTCTTCGCCGCGCATACATACCATACATCTGACAGATAGTTCATCCAAAGATATATCGTCTAGATCCTGACCCACCGTGTTGCGATGCTGTTCGAGATCTGTATAGTACTTACCCAACTTAGCAAACATGTGCTATACCGCCGTGCAGAATGTACGGCTACCACCCGGCAATATGAGCTAGATCATACAGATCATATAGTCCATACAGGTCATACAGGTCAGGAATATATCTATCTGCCCCCTAATATCTAGATCATGAAGCAGGCAAACAATCTATCTGAACATGTCCGATGTGCGGCATAGGCCACCGGGCGGAAACGTCAGCACCGTTATACATTAATATGAATGCCAAGTGATTCTTATAATTACGCCCAGAGTGGTACGCGTCATGTCATCGCATTTTCGCCGATGAGCCCGACAGCCGGCCATGTTGATCCCAACCCAGTCGCCGATGCCCTCCGGGGAGGGTGGCAGTCTTCTCCGGCGTAAGCACGGGCCCTTTTCAGGCCGGTCTTTCCTTGGCTCTGAGTTGGGCACGGCTTGGCTGTGAGTACGAAATGCCTCGGCCGTTAATAGACCATGCCTTGGCTGTGAGTACGAAGTGCCTTGGCAGTGGGTGAGGCTTGCCTTGGCTGTGAGGAAGGTCAACCTTGGCAGTGGGAAAGGCATGCCTTGGCTGTGAGCAAGGTTGGCTGCGAGCATACCTTGGCAGTGGGGAAGGCATGCCTTGGCTGTGAGCAAGGCATGCTTGGGCTGGGTTTCCAGGGCTACTTATCACTTCCAGTTTGGGTGGCGAAGTAAGCCCGCGAAAACTGAGTTATTACGTATCCAACTAACAATAACCAGCCAGCGGCTTGTAGTCAGCGAACTCGCAGCCCAGTATTTTGATTGTGAAACCTACTTCGCCAACTATTAACTAGTTGGCGGCTTATAGTTAGCCAACTCATAGTCCTATATGCTAATAATGGAACCTACCTAGCCAACTGTTGACTGGTCGGCAGCTTATTGTCCACTCGCACCCCTCGGCCCTTCAGAAACGAGGCCAGGCCAGGCCGTCTCATCTGTATTGATGAACCATGCTACCCACGCACGGCAAGCAGGGGTTACTCATCTTTCGGCTTGGTCACTCCCGCCAACCATGGTACGTAGATAAATGGCGATGTTTGCCCAGTTTTTGGACACAGCCTTTTAGGAGACAAGCGTGAACATCTCGCGCCACCGTCTTATTTCGAAAGATCTGCGAGTGCGAGCGGGTGCAGTAGAATCGGGAGGGTGCACCCCACAGCTTGATTTCCCTCAGGAGAGAGTTCGGCTTCTTCTCCGAGTGTGTCGCTTGCTCTGCCAATGCCCTACAAGGTTTTCGTTAAGGAGGCTGAGCACGTGGCTACGTACAGCTTGGTGGGGGGCAGTAGCCAACCCCGGCTGCGTTTTTTGCCGACGGCGAAAGACGTGTCGTTTGCGGGTTTCAAGGGAGGTATCAATAATTGGGCCGCGCTGCTACCCCCCGAGTGTCTTGATCCCAGAAGTAGCAAAGCCTTTTGACCAAGGCCAGCCTGATTTGCCGACATAAACGCAGGGATTTCATGCCTCCCATGGCGGGGCCGTGCAAACTACGTGCGTCGCAGCACGAAAGTGTCGCCTGTGAAACCCTTGAGAACACCGAGAGAGATACTAAGAAACGGTAGTGTTGGTTGGGGTTATCAGGCCATTGAACCGTCTATATACGAGCAGCGTGAGTGCCCAGCAAGCAGTACGGGTAGGATGATGTCGTGCCCGTGCCGTGCGCGACTTCTTGCATCATCCACTGTAACTCTGGCATCAATCATTGTATCACGCCCCCGATCACGCAGTGCCCGTTGCGGTAGTCCTCTCTGTTTATCATCGGCAAGGTCTTTTCCTCTGGAATCCCCCAAGAGGTTTATAACCTCTCTACGACCGCGAGAAAACACAAGTGTACTCGAATTTCAGGTTGCTCGTCTCCTAAGCGTGAGGAAAAATTGACATGGGCCAATTCCTTCTTCCGACGGCCTTCATGATACACTGCGCGTGTATATTGAAAAACGTCCCGGTGTCCGTCTAGCAGCCTCCGCCACTCGGTGCCCGCATGAGCGAGGGACCCTTCTCCCACCGACCCCCTCGCGTCACGCCGTCTACGGTAGCGCTAGCGAAGACTGCTTGGAGCCTCCGCACGTTCCCCGAGGCCATATCTCCCCCCCTCCGGGACCCCATGAGTGGTGGCGCCCTCTCCGGATGGGCGTTACGGGCGGGCGGGTGGGTGGGTGGGTGGGCGGGCGGGCTTGCT
>JBBMHQ010095117.1:0-10367 GCA_037834295.1 Postelsia palmaeformis | reverse complement strand
ATGTCGAGCAAGTGGCATCACTGGCAACGGCTCAGAAGAAGCCGACGAAGCAGGCGATCGTTTCGTCGGAGGCGATCGCGGGGCGCGCGCCGAGTCGGATACTAGCGCACCGCCGGCAGCGATTGCCGTCGGTAGGGAGGCTGAAGCCGCCGCTGCTGCTGCTGCTGTGTCTCCGCCGATCGGTCGGTTTCTCTCCGCGCCCTTGGGTGTTCTGTCCACGGTCCGAGGATGGGCGACAGGGTTAAGCAGGCCATCCAGCGGCGGCTTGACTGTGGGAGGCGCAGCTGATGTCGCTGGTGATCATGTTGTTGCTGCTGCTGCTGCTGCCGCCGATTGGGCTGCTTCCGCACCCGCCGATGCTGATCCTGCTGCTGACGAAATCAGCCCCAACCGGCGAAGCAACAACAAGGTTAACGGCTTCGGCACAGTACCGGGGGTCGAAACCACCACGGAAGAAACTGGCTTTTCGTCGCAGGCTGCTTCTGGCAAGACAGGCCGCCGCCGACCGAGCGCAGTCGCCGAAAAACGGGGAGCGAAAGCCGAACGTTTATCACGCGGTGGCGGTGGTGGCGGTGGCGCCAGGCCGAGCGGCGTTGACGACCGGGATGCAGAGCTAAGGGTCGACCTTCCTGCGGAAAACTCGTCGACCAGCAGCAGCAGCCGCCGGTACGACCGGGTCCCCGCCAGCCGAGGAAAGCCCGCTCATACCTCCTCGGATGGCGGTGGGGCGGATTTCGACCGAGGCGGCGCTAGCCCCAGGGCGAGCGTGAGGACGGCTTGGGGTGGAGAGGCCAACGGGAAGCGCAAGCCTGAATCTTCACCGGTGGTTACCCCCGATGGGCCCGCCTCAACACAGCATTTCGGGTACGCCGAGAGGTCCGGGGCGGGGGAAGACCCGGTGGACGTGATCAAGTCAAGAGAAAACAGGTTTGGCTCCATGATAACCCGCGGGAAGGGGGCAAAGGCCGCGGCGCGAGCCGCCGCTATTGACGCGGCTAGAAGTCGGGTGCAGGCACCCGAGACGGATATCGGGGGAATTGACGCCGCCGCGAGGGAGCTAGACGCTCGGTGGGCGAAGGAGTACCACGCCACTGCAAGGTGGCGCGAGGGGCGCGCGTCTGCCGCGCAGGCGCAAGAGGCAGCGGGGACGCGCCGCGGGCAGCCCCACCGCCGAGGAAGAGAGTGGCACGGCGACGCGGCTCTAGACGCCAAGCCGTGGCTCGCCTTCCCACCGAGCGGAGAAGGGGAGAGGCACAGCAGTGACGCGACTCCTGACGCCAAGCCGTGGGTTGCTTCTTCACGGAGCGCTTCTGCCGAGAGACGCACCCTTCGCAAAGAGAAGGCTCATGACCGGGTCGTCTTTAGAGAAGGGCACCGTGGGGGCGAGGTTGGCGCCAGAAGAGGATTGGAGTCGGTCTCGACGACCGCGGCGTTTGACAGCGAGGCAGGCCGTACCCGTCCGAGATCTGGTTCGTTGTCGCACCGATCCCACCGCCCGAGGACGTCCGGCTCAGCGCTCTATACTTCCACGCTGGATGGTGGGGTAGACCCGTACCTTTCTGGCGTGTCGGGAGGTGTTGGAGGCGTGCCCGGGGGCTTGAATGCGCCGCGAGACGATGAACTGGTACGGCGACGGTCAGGATCAAGCTCGACCGCAAGGTACCACTCCCGCACTCACCTGCGGGAGGAGTGCGGTGCCGCTGTTGTTGTCGGCGACGACGGCTCAGAAAGCGGACGAGTGCGCGAGGCGATCGGCAACATGTCCCTCGTCAACGGTCGGCACGGCCAGCGCTCGGACTGGAAACCTGCGTACACGGCAGCAATAGCAGCGCCGGCGCCCGCGCGACCGCGGCCGATTTCGAGGCTGGAATTGGAATCGGACGCGAAGGCGGAAGCGCAAGCCAAGGCGGCGTCCGACTCCGTCAATTCCAGCTCCAGCCCTTCCCGCCTCCAACGGGATTCCCGGCGAGGTGGTTCCGGCGGCGGATGGGCGGTGGGCGGTTCGTCGTTATTGTCGACGGAACGGTGGACTGCAGGCGCGCCGTCGCTGGTCCGGTCCGCGGCGGCGTTGGCACAAGAGCGGGGCTCGTCCCTGTCTCGGCGGGAGGAGTCGTCGTCAGACTTCAGCTTGCATCGCCCGTCTCCGAACGCCGACATTTTCCCCTCCCCTCGCCGGGAAGCGTCGTCCCGCCGCCTGAACGCCCGAGGCAGCGCCGGGGACCTTGTTGGCAGGGTCACGGTGGGCAAGGTCGAGGTCGACGCCGGCAGCGTTGCTGCGAGAGCGAGGTCCCTGGCTCTGCAGAGGGGCTACAGCTGCGGGGGCGAGGAGGACATCTTGGCGGTGGACAGCGTCAGCGTCGCACATCGACGGCAAGCGGTGGCGACGGCGGCAGCTGCGGCGAACAGACGGGCGGACTGGCGCGAGGCAGAGATCGGACATTTGCGCTCCTCTACGCTGCGTGGGCGAACGTCGACGTCCATGCCCCCTTCCCTCCCACTTCCCCCGCCCCGGGGCTTTATGTCGGAGTCCCTCCGCCGGAAGGTGGAAACCCCCGCGAGCGCCGCGACTCCCCGAAGATCGTCTACCCAATCCGCGTCGTCCTCGCTGCTTCCGGGTAGGCTGAGTTTGTCGCCCAGTGTGCCCGGTGCGGTAGCCCGGGGGAGTTCGACAAGAGAAAGAGGGGTGGTGGGGCCGGGGTCAACTTCCTCGACATACGGCAATGAAACGCTGTCGTCGATACGACGGAGAGATGCGCACGCACGGAGGGTGCAGGGAGCGGTAGGGGATGCATCGCCTCGGAGAGCACGCACAGACACTTCCAAGTTTTATTGATCCGCCTCGGTTCGTGTTTGTTGCTGCTGTGATTACGGGAGTGTGTGTGTGTGAGAGGGAAACGGTTGCTTGCTCGGGCCTGTGATCGATAAGGAGTTCCTGCTGCGAGATTGTTGCTCGCGCGGATTGGTTTTGCGTGCGATGGCTGGGCGTGGCGCGGCTCGGCTTTCGCTAATGATGACGATTTCGTTCTATCTCACGTTGCACCACGACGGCTGTGTGTTGTGAAAATATTAATACAGTAGTAGATCGCTGCATGGGTTTTATTTACTGTTTTGCTTGCTGTACAATTTTTTGTTTGCGGGTGGTGCGTTCGCTGCGTTCCTGATATTCCTGTCATTTTTCCCGTGCGAAGGTGCAGTTGCGCTGCAGTTGTCGTGTCCATGTCGCGGCGTAAGCTCGTGCGTTTGTAGCGAAGTATATCGAGGTCACCCCGGCGTAAGAGATGGACGGGGAAGGTCCTCCGAGACGGCGTTGTGACGCCTCATCCAAGTATTCTGGTGGTTGACCGCTGTGCAGTTTTATACCGCCTATTCACCCCCCCTCGTTGACCGTGTGGCGCCTTCGTGCTGTGTCTAGAGGCTATTAGCCTTGCCTTTTAGGGCGTGTCATGCCCTCTTTTTGGTCTTGTCGTTTTTGCACGGGGGCGTTCAGTCAAGAGGGTCAAACCGCGGTCTCCTTGCTGAGAACCCCACACCAGCAGCAGCCTCGGCAACCGTCTGACACAAGTATTCATCATGTACACACGTGCCTCGATTCACAGCGGTAGAGCTGAAGGAGACGGGCGGAGCTCTTTTCGTCGTGCTAAGCGCGTCCCGGCCCTTTTTAGTCGCGCGTCAAGCCGGAAGTGTTTTTCGCCGCGATATCTTTTGGCTGTGAGGCTTTTTTTCTCGCTTCTGTCGCCGTTCGAGCTGTATTGACGAGGCTTGTTTTGCTTGGGATTTACTTGAAACCATGCCTTAAAATGTTAGACTACTAAAGTTTTAGATTTCGCAGTGTAACACTTCAAAAAATACAACGTGTTACGTAAAAACTTTACACACGTACGTAGTAAAACGGAAAAAGCTTCACTTTTTCAATAATCAGTTGGAAGCGATTTATTGATGGAAGGGATGAGCCGAGCGAAAGGGTGGGCGCCGCGAGCGCGGTTTTTAATCCGCGATGAAAGCGAATGTAAGGCTATTTTCAGAGTGGAGCACGTGACAACTACCGGTATGTATACCATGAATACGCACGCTTCTTCTGCGAGCGCGGCGTATCGCTACACAACGAAACACTGTGTTCAGTAGAGCAGTGACGCAATTATATCTTCTGCTGCAACTCGACAGCCCTGTAGCTATTGACGACTTGGGCCAGAATCGACAAAATGGTTGGTAGTCCTCAAGAACTCATCTTCATTTTATTCCGAGATTTTTCTCAGGAAATTTCCGAGGTGCTCAGTGTTTGGGTTTTAAAGTAAAAAATATTCCAACCATTTTAGCGACTAGCTGTGCCAAGGTTTGTACAACCACCGCAGTGTTCACGAGTTGGCCCAGGTTCAATAAAATGGTTTTGACACTCCACACTAACTCCTCATTACATTCTACTACAGTAGAACACTCCGAATTCTCCCAGATGGGCGGGGTGAGGGTGAAGGCTTAAAATGCCAAGCCTAGGTACTTACACAACAATCCTCTCCGACAGCCCGCGCAGCCCTCACACCTGCTCTAGCGACATTGATCCCAGGGGAAGTGGCAAGTAATGAATACAAATAACAAACAAGAGCTGTGAGACTCAAGTCATTTCCGCCCCTCGTACCCTTGAGACTCAAGAGGAATCTGTCGTTTCACTACTTTGTCGTACTCTTGAACTCGGTACTTCGAAATTACTGGTATTCGCGAGGCAACGACTGAGTCCCGATGATTGGGCACTGGTACTTCGACGACCTTCGTTTGCAGTGTGTAGTTCTCGTGTCGCTGCTGCAATTTTTCACAGCTACCCAAAATGCACCTGACCTCTGCAGTATTATTGTGTTATCGTATCGCTGCTGCTATCTTTCGCTCTTACCCCAAATAAATGCCCTTGTTGCCGTTGCTGCTGGCTGGCGTGTTGCGAACGTATCGTTCCTATTTTTTGGCCGTTTTTTTCAAGCCCAACCATTCCCTGAAATGTCCATACTCCCGTCCAACCTCTTGTTAAGTCGGTAACACCTATATACCAGGTAGGGAACAGCAGGGCAACGCTTGCCCTATGCTCTACAGTAATTTATGATTATAAAAAACATCAGATATCTGTGAGATCGAGCATTTTGTCGAAATTCATTCGAGTACTTGCAAGCTGTGCGTTATAAGACTAATAAATAGTAGTCACGTACTTCGATCACCTATGCCCCGTTGGATATTGCCTGGTTCACAATAAGGCGGGCTATCCGCCCAAACATTCTGGTGCTCAACGCACACGGTACCCCTCAGGAAGTGGGGATTGTCACAGACAGGCCGTGCTTGTTGTTTCCCGGTTACACTTATCGATACTCTTGACCGTATACGTATGCACGGGGGACAATCGTTCGGGATCGTTTGACGTAACAATATTCAAAACTTTGGGCGGAGTCAGGCGTACAAAACTTGGGCAGTCAGGCGTGAGGAGATTTTGTATTCGTCGTGACAAAAAAGGGCTTCAGACAGACAAAAAAACAGTTTCCGTTGGAGAGACTGCAGATAAATCTGCGGAACACGGTGGCGTTCATGCCGGGGACGCCCCTCCCGCTCGCTCCCGCAGACAACCAGACAGACCGTCTGTGTTCCCGCTATCGATACGCGTAGCCGTATGTATATTTGGGGTCAAAACTACTTACCAGGTACTTTTGTTGCCGATTTTGGTTGGTATTCAACCAAAGTGGTTCATGTTGACGCCCATCAAGTACGTAATGCGCCAGCTTTGAGCCAGCCCAAATTCGCACGCAGGATGAAACGACGCTGATGATGGAGATCAAGTAGGTACAGTAAGTGTCCACCTCTTCAATCCCACTCCACTGTGAGAGGAACCTTGAGCCCCTTTAACCAGCTCACTCAGCAAGGAAACAAACAAAGCTGGGAACACACCGCAAGCGACCTCCAAGCTAGTACTTGAACCCCGCCTGTCCAAATTCCGAAACAAGCACCGCATGCGACTGGCTGTGACTCCAACGGGGAGAAACCGGCTCCAGCGGGGAGAAACCGCCCGCACGCGTTCCTCGATAGGGGTGGAACTTACTGTATAGTTTAAATTGGCCCCCTCACTTGATTGTGGTCGTACTATGTTAGACTTAGATTGGATAGGAGGTAGGCGATCGAGTGAACCTTTCCCCTTTAGCCCAGCGGACTGAGACATTGACAAATTGCGTCGACGGCAGGGCAAAGTAAGCACACACAGGAGCTCCATGCCCCCAACCCAAACACTGACGTTTAATAAATCATGTACTCGTACTGCTTGTAGGACTGCAGCCCCATTTTGAGGGCGAACCACTCGAATTCTACTCGGGGTATCAGTAAAATTTGTGCCCAAAAATGGGGACCGACTGCAGTCAGTCCTATAAGGGTTGCAAGCCCTTTCAATACCGCAACTCGGTACATACACACACAATATGCAACTCTATACTTCCAAGTCGTTTGCCCCCGAACGAGATCGAGTTGCACCAGTTTTCAAGGGGTTGGTTAACCCGATACCCTGCTGTGTATCCCATGGCCTATTTAATGTACCTTGTATATAATGAGCGCAGTAAACGATATATATAAAAATATGGTGCAGCACAACAAAAAAAGGGACAATACCGTGTGGGTAATTCCTTCAGTTGGGGAGCTCCGTCAGATCCGTGGTACGTTTGGGGGTACGACGCAGCGAAGAAAAAATCGACACAAAATATTTATGACTGACCGGGCTCTCCACCCCAATATCGCTGGAACACCGATAGGATGATTAGCGATATTTTTCGCGATACACCCACGCAGTCTTTGGAATTGGTCATCGGATTGCCCTTTTTTAAGCTATTTCTCAAAAGAAGTTTAGGATGAGGCACATAGCTCCAATACTATAAGTCAGGTGAGGAGCCTAATAAATTTTACGGTAAGCGTTACCTCTGCCGTTTAGGTGACAGCACACACCGTCTCCAGTCAGAGATGTTTTCGGCCAAAAAAATTAAGCGCTTGGTACTTCTATCGAGGCAGAACGCGTCTCCGAAAGATCCACCATCCTAATTTCAACAGCAGCATTACGCATAGTACGCGAAAGCACTTAACAACAAGAAAATCGGAGCAAAATACATCATTTAGCTCGATTTTTGCACGAGACATGCAAGGTTTTTATTCTTCGACACATGAAATTAATTACAGTAGTGAACAATGCTGACGCACTGCCGTTGTAGGTAGCCACCTGCATCCGACCGACCCGAGAGCTGCTAACTATGAAAAATAAAATAGACCTCATTTTTTCTTCCAGCTTTACGTAGTTCTCGTACATGCCGTGGAAAACGTAACAAGGAACGCCGTAGTCTGTTATTATTCGTCGCCGACGCCACAATTAACTCGCACGGGTCATGCCCGTGGAAAAAACGTAAAAAAGGTAAAAGGGGACGCCTTCATCTAGCCACCGCCATAAAACAGAGCGCACGGTACACCCATAGCCCGTGGTAGTTCAGTTGGTTTAGTGTGCGCGTACTGCGAGCACGATACAAGCGCCGGCGCTGGGCAAGCACCCATCGCTCGCGGGTCACTGGGTGGCACAGGTATCGTTCTCCAGACTGATGAAAACATAAAAAGGGTGGGGGGAAACCCACGCCGGCATTCTTTCCCGCACCTGCTGCGCCCCCGATATAACTATTGACTCACTCGGATCGCCCTTTTTTTTGTCTCGCCCTCTGCTAGGCAATTACATGTTTTGCTTGCGAGAGCGCTTGAAAAACGCGCGGATGTTGTACACTGCGGACTGCGGCAAAACGGTAACAGCAATACGTATGCATGGTACGGGTGGTAGGCCTTACACCACTGCTTGCAGAATCCCCCCCTCTGCTCTCGGTCAGGTCACAGGTCGCACACACGTACATCGTGTGCTACCATGATTAAGACGAAAACGGCTTACGTGTACGCACGTTTCCGGCTAGCCAACGTTTCTCGAGGAGACATGTTGATTTGTGGAAAGCCTTTCCGGTTGGATCAACTTTTTTAAAGGAGATCGTTGATAGGTGGGAAATCGTACCGATTGGTCGACTTTCCTCAAGAAGACCGTTGATGGGTGGAAAACCTTTCCTGTTGGTCAACTTTCCTCGAGTAAATGATTGATACGTGGAAAACCTTTCCTGTTGGTCAACTTTCCTCGAGTAGATTATTGATACGTGGAAAACCTTTTCCGATTGGTCAACGTTTCTCAAGGAAACTCTTTCGATTGGTGGATACCGATTGATCAACTTTCCCCACGAAAGCTCCGTTGATTGGTGGAAAGCCTTACCGATTTGTCAGCTCAACTTTCCTCACGAAAGCTCCGATGATTGGTGGAAAGCCTTACCGACTGGTCAGCTCTCCCCGCGGAAGCTCTATTGACTGGTGCGAAAATACATCCCTTGACGCCGCGAGACTTCGTCCATGGTCCGAATGACAATATATTCGAGCTTTTGACATTGGGCGTGTGCTACCGCTTGCTCTACAATTGTAGCTTACAAGGTATGTGATATCTTTCTTCCTCTCTCTCCCACCGCCACAACCGACGGCAAAGAACGCTAGCGCGCACCGTCCAAACAAGCGGGGAAAGCAAAACTATTACGACTACATCAGCAAATTTCCTAGAGAACGCTGAACCGGCTGCACGGCCCCGACGAGCCCGCCACAAGCCGTGCCTCGAACCCCTGTGTAGATCGCCGACCAGGCCAAACTCCAACCCAACCCAATCCAACACGGGGGAAACATACTGGCAGGCGGTGTATCCCGGTGCTCGGTTCGCGTACGTCCATCGCGATCCCCCAAGCACGCAACATACGTACGCGCCCGCAAGAATTTTCCTGGGATTTTTCCCGGAAATTTCGCGCGAAATTACACTCAGTAGCGCCCGGCTCGGCTTCGCGCTTTCCTGGGGAGTCTAGAGATATCAAAACAGCGTCGCTTTCGCCAACCACACGGCACCGATCGTGATTGCCACGAAAGACGAAATGATCGACAGCTTACGAGGGATGTCCGGCTGGTCCAAGGCCTTGCCTACTCGTACGCTACCCTCCCCAATAATGGTGGTGGTTGCCGACATAGCCACCTGACTCAGGAAGGACGGCGAGAGGTCGGCACGGCGAGGAAGGAGAAGGTGAGTGGGGCAAGGGGGTAGTAGGGTGATAAGTATCATTGCCACCGTACTCATTGTCATTGGTTGCGGTTCACACATGAGTGTTCTGAATGCATGGTACATCAAAAATCTCGTCAAACTCAAACCGCGGTGGCGGAAATGGGGGGGGGGGGGGGGAGAGGGAGAAACACACCTCCAGCTATAAGAAACCCAATCGCGTGCTAGGGGTCGCGAAGGGGGTTAGGTTCCTGCAATATCTCAAGTGATACCTCCAGCGCCGGTATAAATTGCGGGGAAGTGCATTAATGGCAATACTAGTGGTTCGCGAACATTGTCATATACCTGGTACACAGTACACGAGTCGGGTGGAGCACCTCCCTACGTACATATTTTGCCGTATTTGGCAATAGCTGGGTGGAACACCTCTATTACAAAACACACAGTAGTTTCAAAGTTTCGCCGGAGCAATGAAAAGGTTCCCACGTCCCCAAAACGTACGCAGCCGCATCCTGTGTAGCACCGATCGATGCGCATCGTTTGCGCTCGCCCTATATCGCCACGACTTGCGACGACTAGTTCCTAACATTTGCGGCAACTACCGTGAGTTTCTAACAAAATTACGACGACTGTTGAGAGGATTCCGACAAACACGACAGCTTAGGTTGCAACACATTGGGCGTACGTACTTTTCCGGTAGCTTCAACAGGGGGGGAAAATCATTTTTCTTCTTGCAGGCTTCTTGCAGGCTGCTTGCAGGCTTCCTGCAATAGGCCGCGCTGTTAAACGCCGCCATGCCGAGGTCACGGCCGAACGAAAGCGAAAACGCGTGTCACGCGCGCCAACACAAGCTGCCCTCTGCCACACGGCGGGGAGATTGCCACAGCGACGCGCGTACAGATAACGGCGGCTCTGCTGTCACCACCGCCGCCGAGAGCACTGAACGACACACACACCGGGGGCGGCGGCGGTAGCGACGATACACCCCGGCACGCGCACACGCACATACACACGCACATACACATGAGGCAACTCCCCGTGCTCCACCAGAAAGGGGCAAACCCATTCCTGCACCCACCAACCCAACCCAGCGCACGCGCACAATCATCTCGCGTGGCCATCAACAGCGGCAAAAACTAAACCCTAAGCGAGAGACCACGGGGAGGCGGTAATCAAAAGCGCAAGAGAAGGAGGAGGAGGAGGAGGAGGAGGAGGAGGAGGAGGAGGAGGAGGAGGAGGAGGAGGAGGAGGAGGAGGAGGA
>JBBMHQ010095095.1:0-10369 GCA_037834295.1 Postelsia palmaeformis | reverse complement strand
CTACTTAGTGACCTCGGATCTGAGTTACGACTGAAGAGGGAGAGAGAGAAGAAGGGCGAAGATAATAAATGGGATGGAAAAAAAAAACAAAAAAAACTCCAATTACGTACGTACCCGGTATGAGGTAAAATACGTGCGTAGAACCGATCACCAACATTCCCGAAGGTTTGCCATGCCCCTGTAACGTCTTGACTTTCCGTGGAGGATACACTCCTGCTTCTGCTTCTGCTTTTGCTGCTTGTATGTGCAGCATGATACGTTTTCTTCGGTTTCATGCACCATCACGAATCTTGGACTCAATCGCATCTGCGTAGATTCCAAATGCGTGTCTCTCCCTGTGAAATAATCCCTCCATATCTTATCAAACAATTTTGACATCCACAATCACCATATGGTGAGACCGCAGAGACCAGAGAGGAGACTCTCTCGTGGACGGCTACAGACCGAGAGCCAGCTGCGCGGAACTCCATGAAGCGCTGCCCTACCAGCATCCGAAAGCATCGAGAGAGGTCCGTGGCGACTCTCTCCCCTTCGTCCTCCTCGTCGTCCCCTCTGGCCGGGCTGGTTGCAGTCGCACTGGCCTTGGTTTGGGTAGCTGATACCTGTCCTCACGTTGCGGCTTTCGTACGGCCGCAAGCCCTCTTCCCGACAACCTCCTCGGCTCCTTCCCCGTCCACCTCTTCCAGCGCTGCTGCGATGCACGCCACAAGAAATGGCCTGTTCGGACCGCTCTGCTGGAGCCGCGTCAGCGGCAGCAACAGTAGCAGCAGCAGCAGCAGCAGCAGCAGGGTAGCATGTAGAGCGCTGTCCTCCTCTCTGCGTGCTGTTGCGAACCCATTGCACCAGGGGCGGGGGCAGCAACAGCAGCACCATCAGCAGCACCAACACCAGCGGCGGCGGCAGCGGCTCCCGCAGCGAGGCTCAAGTGCGGCCTTGCGATCAGCGAGCAGCGCGCAATCCGAGACTAGCGGTGTCATAGGCAGTAAGCAACCGGTTCCGACCGGCGTGGACGTCATCGTTGTCGGCGGAGGGCACGCCGGGTGCGAGGCGGCGGCGGCTTCGGCCCGGGCCGGGGCGAGGACTGTGCTCGTGACACAAAAAAAGGATACCATCGGTAAGAGTCAAGAGATGCGTTTGCAGCAGTACGTGTGTACGTGTTCGACAGAACAGCAGCGAGAGCGTACCGCTTACCGGGATGATACCAAATGTAATAGCTCAAGCTTTTAGGACGGGCGGGCAGGACAGGACAGCCGAAGTTTTGCGCGTCGTTCCGTTTGTTCATCTCTTGACCCCGGCACCTTTCGAAGCTCGAAGAGAGAAAAGTACGTTTCTGCCACTCTGCCTGTGCACTCTTTTGGTTCACGTTCAAGCGGAGTTTTGATATGTACCAGGCACTACGAGGGTATCATGTCAACGCATAGAGATCATGCGACGTCTTTGTACCCAATCGCCTACTGTATACAAGGCGCTTCGCTCCGCGGGCGGCCTGCCGCCTGCTACGCTCGCTCAGGAAGGGAGAGCACATCAAATTACCATGCCAAGCGGGCAAAGGTCCATGATTGAAGAAGGCATTTTCATGATCCATGCCGGTCGCCCCGGTAGACCAGTGGTCAGCTTCAAAGACCATTGGTACTGGTACCCAAGTTCAAATCCCACCGTGGTGAGACTTTATTTGAAAGAATAGAAAAGGTACCAATTGCTGAGAGCGCCTTCGTTGCGTGGGTAGGCAGAATTCGACGCAAGTCGACGAGGGAAAAAGGGCTGAAATCTTCTCGCGATAAAAATGCAGGTCAAGTACCGTAGTGGGGAGGAGGGAGAAGAGCCTACTTAGTGACCCCGGATCTGAGTTACGACTGATGAGGGAGAGAGAGAAGAAGGGCGAAGATAATGAATCGGATGAGAAAAAAAAAGGATTTTTATTATCAATAGGCAGGACAAGTAGAGAATCCCGAAGGTAACGAATGATTTCCATCTGCACATTTTGGTGATTCCGCTTTTGATCTTTCAACACGTGTTTATAGCAGTAGGATCTTCCAGGCGTCGAGCTTTTTGTTTTTGCGGGCCACGATACACTTCTTAAATGTTGGTATCACGGAAAAAGCGGAGTCTCAACCCTATCTCTAATCCCTAACACGGACCCCAAACAGGCCAGGTGTTTTTTTCAATTTACTGAACTGGGGACCACTTTTTTCCTCCTCACATTCTTGGTGAATCAAATTTCATTTTTCTAACGGGCACTCCGGTAGCCTTACTCACCTTATTCAACCTTTCTTGTTCAAAGCACTGATTCTGAACCGGTTGACAATAATTTTCTTGACCTAGTTGTCACCTCTTGCAACCAACGACACTCCTCTTGCGACCGACGACATTCTTTGAAGGCTGAAGAACACGAAGTTCATTTCGAGACATACTGGTATCGTATTGACCTGATACTTGCATGCCTCCCCGATCCTGGGGCGTCCCCTTCCCACCCGGACCTGACTCCTCGAACCCGCCTCCCTGGGTATATATTTAGTTTTTCATTTGGGCGATGGCAGGAGGCAGGGTCCACTTCGCGCCCTCGCCCTTGCAAGCAAATGCCGTTTCAGAGAACTCTCGTTGAACTTGCCACGGGGCAAATAGTCACTTGGAGTCTTGGAAACATAAAGTTCTGAAAAACGTCTGGCCGAACTGGTGTGACACATCTGACTAAGTTGTTAATGACCTTGGGTTTGATTGTACGCAGGGCCATCTGGGTACACCGGACCCACGCCGACGGCCACATCTGTCACAGAAACTCTAAAAATAAATATGCTGTACAGCAGTACGAGCTTCTTGCGGGCCAATGTTTTCCTGAAAGCGTAACCTCATTCTTTTCAAGTTATTTTGCATTCACCACACACAGTTTTTTACACATGTACATCTGTACATCTCGTGTTTCTGTCGTTGGCGTCCCCCTCCACTCCCCTCGCCCTTGCCCCTCTTTCCTTCTTCCGTCGATATGCACTACGTCTACAAAATATGACGTGTGTAACCGCGTGTATACATCTTACTACATGCAGGCGGTGAACACGATCCGTGTGCTGGCAGCTGACATCGTGCAGAAGTCCATGTCGGGACACCCTGGGGCGCCCATGGGCTGCGCCGCCATGGCCCACGTTCTCTTCACCCAGGTGCGCCACACATGGTTCGTACACATACTGCACTGGTGTACAGGGTGGTGCACAGTACAGCAGTACAGTAGGGGTAGGGTTATAGCTACGACGGTATCGACTCGGCATCATTTCCGTGTAATTTAGTTTGTGGGGGCCAATGTCTTGATGTTTGTGTTGTCCTTGTCGTTGCTGAATTCAATTGAAATGTGCTCTTGGTTGAATCTCTTTCGTAGCCCATTGCGACATAACGAATCATTTTTACTGGAGAGTTTGGTGCTAAGTACGTTGCCGACTTGGCATGAGAATTCATACCAGGCGGGATCTTACCTTTGTTTTTGATTATGATGCTGTCCTCGTTATCTTTGTCGATACAAGTCCCTGTCATTTCGATTCTATCTCAGTCTTGCTTCTTGCTTCACTAGACTACGCCTCTCTAATGTCAACGTTTTGCTCTCCCCTACACCCTCACACCCTCTCCCGCCAACGGCTGTATCTGTGTTGTGCTATCCCGCTCAGGCGATGAATTTATCGCCCTCCAACCCACACTGGTGGGGGCGCGACCGCTTCGTGCTCTCCAATGGACACGCTTGCGCCCTACAGTACATCATGCTGCACCTTTGCGGGTAAGCTATTAATAGTAGTAGTTGTAATAGCCTACTACTATTTATAGCCGGCTGTTTTGAAAAGTGTCTACGTATACGATAGCCTGTGTACGTGTCGGTGCCACCCATTCTCTCGCCGTGCCAATAAAACCATGGCCCAAGCAGCAGGCATACCAAAACAGGTAAATGCGCCCATTCTATATTGTGGTTTCGTCATTTAAGCCGACGACGGCTCAAGAAAAGCGCTGGTGTATTACGCCGTACTAATCCCTCAGTTCACACTTACGCTACTAAAATAGGTTTGGTGTCACTATGGACGACCTTAAGGACTTCCGGCAGTTGGACTCGGTGACCCCTGGACACCCCGAGAACTTCGTCACTGCCGGTATCGAGGTGTCCACCGGACCTCTCGGACAGGGCATCTCGAACGCGGTCGGCATGGCCATGGCCGAGAGACACCTGGCTGCGACCTTCAACAAACCTGACTTTGAGGCAAGTCAAATTGAACAGATGATGTGTGCAGGTGTGTGATTGTGTTCGCCTCCCCCGACTCTGCTTGTGGCGGCGTGGGTTGCGCTCGGGCCGTGTCTCGGCAGGGCAGGGTTTAGCTTACTGTCGTTTAGTTGTGACTTCCCCCCAAAAATATCACGATATCTCCCCGATTTTTTGTGTGTTCGCATTATGTTGTTTCGATGAGTCGGTCTTGGTTGTGTTGATCATAAAGACGTGTTCCTATCGTTAATCGAAACAATGCACGATAGCCAACTATCAGATACGAGGTACTAATGTATCTACCTGGTATAGTCACGACTTGAACTATGCCGTCATGCGCCAACACCACGGTATTTTGTCTCGATTGCTTGTTTTTTTGTGCCCCACAGGTGATCGACAACTTCACGTACGTCATCTGCGGCGACGGGTGCCTGCAGGAGGGAGTTTCCTCAGAGGCGTGTTCTCTCGGGGGGCACCTGGGACTCGGCAGGCTTATTGTCCTGTACGATGACAACGAGGTGCGGTGTGAGCAATAAGCCGAAGCAACTCTTCGCTACGCGCTATATACGTACTCTATTTTCACAATGCGTCGGGAAGAGAGTTTCGTCGTGCTACGCATCAAAATGATGAACGCGTCTTGACATTCTCTACGCTGTATGGCATCTCTTAACGTTTTGTCGCAGTTCGGTTCCGTGGTGCCAAATCCTCCACGCCTGCCTATATAGGAGTTTTCGGGACTCTCGTAGTAGCTCTGTTCTCCTCTCACGCTTCCTTCCTCACAACCGGTGTTTTTTTTGTCTGTTTTGTTTCCAGATCACCATCGACGGAGACACCGCGATCTCCTTCACCGAAGACGTCATCAAGAGGTACACATACACATAGACATGGACTGTAAGTTACCACCAACATATATCATATGTTACACCGGCTATAAGGCGGTTTTCATATTATTTACCTGGTACCTGGTACCAGGTCCGGTATGTATCAGCAACCCCAGGTAAGAGTACACGGGTATGTACCCGATTTTGATACCAGCCCCCTCTTACAGGTACCCCGGTATCTCAGTCGAGTATCCCAGAGTAGCTATGGATACATGTCATTCCTGGTACTGAATACACCATTCAGTGCACTCGGGTTCATTCCCAACAGGTTTTGTTCAAGATTCGATGGCTTTTATTTTATGACCAGGGATGCACTCTAACACCCCACTTCCCATTTTAATTGATTATTAAACCGAGCAAACTAACTTTAGATAGTATCTTCCTTATGACTCCGTCCAAAATCCCACTTCACCACCCTGTTCTTGAGTCCGACGTTTGCTGATCTAAACGACCTCTGATGAGTGTTGCGTCGTTTCTGTTTCTCAGTTTTTGTCATGTACCCGTGGTATCACCATTATTGTTTGATTTTGTGTGGATTATTGATCTTCGATTGAACTTCGGCTTCAGTATTAGCAGGGTATTCATCCCATCTACCACCTACCTGCTATTGATTTTCTCGTCTTTTTTATTCGGTGGTTGAACAATGGTCGTCCAGGTACGAGGCGTACGGGTGGCACACTCAGGTAGTCGCCGACGGCACCGACACTGCGGCGATCATGGCTGCGGTAGAGAACGCCAAGCTGGAGACTGGAAAACCGTCCATCATCAAGACCAAGACGATCATCGGATTCGGCAGCCAGAAGCAGGTACAGCAGTATATGATATAACACGATTTTCGACGTTTGTTTGGATATGTTTGTGTGTGTTTTTTTTGTCGGAGAAGACAACGAGAAACAGGTGAGGTTCATGTCCTCGTACGAATATGCTCTCTTGTCTTCCTGTGTGTGTTTAGTTTTTTGTTTCAAGTTTTGAACTGCAAAATCTTGATTTTTTTATAAGCACGGGTTAAGATATCGTTAGGACCCAGTGGCGTCTTGCATGCTAGCATCTGGTACGGTTCATATACATCACTCTGCGCTTGCGCTGTCATATTCGACTCGGTGAATCCATTGCATTTCGTTAATTGACAGTTTTTGGTCGATCGTCCGCGTCTGCTTCCGACGTTGCAGGGCCAGGAGTCGACCCACGGAGCGCCGCTGGGAGTCTCTGACGTCGTCCACGTCAAGAAAACGTGAGCATGTCTTCGAGCGTCGTTCGTTTTTCTTGGCGTTGAACTTTTATCAGGAGCGAGCAAGTGCCTGCCTTACTTTCTTCGGTCGAACGGACACGCGGATTCATGTCACAGCAGCTCTCTCTGCGCGCATTCTCTTGCTTTTAGTACGTGGAATGAGATGAGTTTCGAGTTTTTTTCTTGACGCCGCTAAATTTTAGGGACTCCATGCAAGTGTCTGCAGCGTCCGCCAGACGCCCGTGAACCCCTTCTAAATATATACTTCAAGTACGAGCACCAGGTGTATAGTTTTAGTTTGCCCAAAAGTGTCGAGTTATCTGTCTTTTTGTTTGTAGATTGATAACTAACGCGCACACGTTGACGGTAGTTTACTCTCGGCGTGTTCGACGTCTTGGTGCACAAAAACTTGAACCATATTCCTAACGGGATTGCGAGTAGTGCTTTGGGAGCCCGAGGTATGTAGGCTTGCTCTAGGCAGGATTACGTTCATCATACATGAGGAGCCAGGGGCGTTTCTTTGTGTATAATGGCAACTGCTGCTGGGGGTATGGTTTTCTCGTTTTGTCGTTCCAGGATCCGAGGTGCGGATGGATATGAATAAAACTCCGTTTTTGTTTCTTCATTCTTGTTCTTTGTGTTGACCCAGGTTCGGTTTCAACCCGGAAGAGCACTTCACGGTCCCGGCGGACGTGACGGAGCACTTCGCAGCCGTCAAGGAGTCCGGTTCCAAGAAGGAGGCCGACTACCACACCCTCTTTGCCGCCTACGAGGTGACTCATAATACAGCCTCCCAGACTCCTCATAATGCCTACCAACAAACAGGCCAACGATAACACAGGACGTGTCGTGTATTGGTCCCTCTTGAGTGCCGGCATGCATGCGCCAGCCAACAATACCGCCTCTATAGCGGCAACTGGCACTACTCCGAACACTGCCACCACGGGTAATCCCACCCTGTTTACAAGCCACATCACAGGCGCCGGCACTATTACTAGTCAAGCGAAAAATACTTGTTACTCTAGAGGGACCACTAACGGTCTTGGCTGGAGTGAACCCCTACTGTTGTACTGCTGTTGGTCAGCGATGCTTGATGTTGGTGAGCGGTGCTTGGTGCTGGTCGGCAGCACTATCTTTCAGCGCAAGTATTTGCGGACTGAACTGGTTCGAGTGTTGTTTGCAGCCCGTGAGGGTACAGCCATTGATATTATTTAGTATCCCCGCTCACTACTGTACTACCTAGAACCAACACCAACACCAACGGCACTGCGAACAGGCCAAAGGTACTGTGTGGAGACCCATTACTTTCAGACGCCAGCCTTAGGGTTAGGGTGAGGGTTATGAAAAAGAACACACAAGTCAGGCACTCAATACTGATCTGGTCATACTCCCCGCTGATGGTAATACCACCAACGATACCAGGCGAACGGTACTGTTTTGATGTTACCACCTTCCACAAAACACCAACGATACTAATGGCCGACGTACTACCGGCGTACAAAAAAATATGGACGCGAGCCTGTGACGGGACACTCCAGGCCAGTATCATCGCGCTGCTCGACGATGACCCCCCGCTCCCCTCCCTTGACCTCTTCGCCTCCCTTGCGTGTCTCGAATCAGGCCCAGTATCCGGAGCTGGCGAAAGAGCTTAAACGCCGTATGGCCGGGGAGTTGCCGGAGGGCTGGAAGGATTCGCTACCCAAGTTCACCCCCGGGGTGAGAAGACCCGTCTAAAAAGGCGTTGGCGGGTAGGGTGCATCGGTCGACCAATCCCCTTCCTGCAAAATCCGCTGGGTATTTCTACTGTTGGTTTGAACCCATTTTGGTACCTTTATGTCACTCTCGCATGAACAAAAGCCAGTGCCGGGCACCAGTAGAAATTGTGCGACCTGACTGCATACAAGTGGGAGCATTAGCTATGCACCCACAGGTTGAACGACATCCATTTCACCATTTCGCTCAAATACGCAGTTGAAGTCCTGTTACACGGCTCCCATTTTTTCGAGTTGATGACTGACCGTCGCCTTTCATTTCTCTTCTCAGGACAAGGCCCAGGGCACACGAAAGTACTCCCACATGGTCCTCAACGCCATCGCGGACAAGCTGCCGGAGCTCATCGGCGGCTCTGCCGACCTTACCGGCTCCAACAACACCGACTTCAAGTGAGTCAACTGGACTCGCCTGCTCGAAACCCAACGTTGAACATGTTAACGAGACAGATCTTCTTGGGGGGGTCGTGTAGGCATACCTACTTGTTCCCACAAACAATCGTTGCCAAGTGTTACATCCTCCCAACGGGAGTACAGACGCACAGAGGGAGTACAGGCCTAAACGGGTCAGCACACTTTTGATCCAGTAGTGCAACAGTAGTAGCCAATGCGCTATACCGCCGTCAACATTATATGGCATGTATAGGTCGTAACAGCATATTCGTATGCACCTGTCGCTGTGGCTAAAAACTTCAAGATACGGTCCACAATTCTAACCTTTGCCCTATCCAGTGTCTTCGGAAGAAGGCCTGCATAAATTTCCACCCCCTACCCCCCCCCTTCCCCCAGATCTGGCGTGTTCCAGAAGGACGCCTACGAGGGGCGGCAGATGCGCTATGGTGTCCGAGAGCACGGCATGTCTTCCATCGTGAACGGCATGTTCGCGTACGGTGGCTTGAGGCCATTCGGTGCCACCTTCCTGAACTTCATCACCTACGCCTGGGGAGGGGTCCGCCTCAGGTTAGGGTTATAGGGTGTGTAACCCTTTGAAGATGAACCTGTGACAAACTACTGTAGTAAACAGGGTGGTGGTCGTGGCTTAACTATGAGTGTCGATGAGCCAACTGGATTAGCGGTGGCTGTGTTGGAGGTGGTGGTTGGAGAGGGGAGGTCGCAGATTCTGAAGGCGCGGCACTGACTGTTTCTGGGCCTTTTCTGTACGCTAACTTGCGCGTTTATGCTGTTTTTCTCTACTATTTTTTGTGCTCTCTCCGGCCAGTGCTCTGTCGAGGTTCGGCATCCTTTACGTCATGACGCACGACTCCATCGGGCTTGGAGAGGACGGACCCACGCACCAGCCGGTGGAGGTGATGGAGCTCATGCGGGCCACCCCCAACATGCATGCCTTCCGTCCCGCCGACGGTAACGAGGTGAGAATGCAACTTTTCGTTCCCAGGATATGTTGCCAGTGACCGGTACAAACTGGCCGTCACCAAAATTTATGGACAGTTACTGCAAGATATTGGCTTCTGTAAATCTGCAGTGTGAGCTGGCTTTCGAACGCTTGTCATCTCCGAGTTGAAACTGTAGCCACTTGTATAAACTGGCAGTGTCCACACCCCCGCCGTCGGTGAAACGAAGTCAGACACCAGCAGGTGAAGGTGAAGGCAACGGTGAACGAAACCCAGTCCCGTCAAAACAAGCTACGCAAGTACGAGTATGAGCTAGTGGTGGTTACTGAGACTGTGCGCGGGCAGTGCCAATTTTGACTGCTCTTTAGTATTGGCTGGTATATGATCGATAGTGTAAACTGGCAAACATGGCAGTTTAACTTGAGTATACTGTTTAGCGTGGTCCTGCCTGAAAGTCTTCATTTCAATGCAGTCAGTACCTATCGTATGTGTGGTGTATTAATAACGTTGTGTGCTGTTGCTGCTGCTTTTGGTTTTGGTTTTGCTGTCATTCTAGGTGACGGGGGCGTACATCTGCGCCATGGAGTCGAAGGACACCCCTTCCGTGCTGGCGCTGTCGAGGCAGAACTGTGTCCATCTACAAGGGTCGTCCCCCGAGGCCGTCGCTAAGGGTGCATACACACTTTGCCAGCACGGCCCCGGCTCCGCTCTGGATGTTATTCTTGCAGGAACAGGCGAGCACTACTGCTGTCCGTATTGTTGCAATTGGCGTGTTTAGGCCTAACTTTGTTGAGGTCAGGAGAAGTTCCCGTATTTTAACCCCGTTCAGCGTTGCTTTCATTTCAGACTTTTGTTTCTCTGGCTTTAACTGCCTTTTTTTATTTGTTCTTATTTTTCCTGTCTTGCTTGTG
>JBBMHQ010095084.1:0-10371 GCA_037834295.1 Postelsia palmaeformis | reverse complement strand
CACTCCACCTTTTCCCCCCAACCCTAGGTTCCCCGCACCACCTACGCCGCCGCCGGCCGTTGCCGTGGGCTGTCCGGGGGTGGAGAATCTACGGTAACCATTGGGCCCCCGCCACCACCAGTCGTGTTTGGAATGTGTGTCATTCCATCTACCAATGTCTTTCGTCTTTTGTCTGCCTCGAAAAAAATTATCCGTAGGACGCCCTAACGCGGAACTCGATACTTGGGCCGTGTCGACTGCTCGTCGTACTGCAGAATCTCTTGCGACTCCTCGTCCTGATCGATCGACAAGTTTTATGGAGGGCGTGTAGGTTGATTTCGCGATCAGTCTTGTGGAACTTCTACAGTACCCCTCAACAAGCATGTCCCGTACCAGGTTCAGGCGGATTCACTCTGCTAGGGCTGCAGTCTCCTATTTTTTGGGGCAAAACTACTTGGAAGTTGTCTGGTTTGTGCCAAAAACGGGACTGTGTTCCTAGCAGGGTTAAAACAGAGTAACGGGTCTTAACACACTGGGGTTAGCGTGTTCCAGGTATACTCTCACCCCCCTGTGGACCCCCCCCCCCCCTGTGCCCCCGAGCGTTTCTGGGCCGAATTCATGCTAGGGCAGGTATGGCACTCACGTTTACTGAGGCTCCGCACTTGACGAGGTGTATATACTTTTAGTAGGCAACTATTAAAATTACGAGGGACCATAGTAAATAGGGCCTACGGTAACACAAAGACCTGTATATTTCGATGTATTTACGAACAATATTTGGTCCTATTTACTATGGTGCCTCCGTAATAGTATACCTCACCCGACAAACGTATTTTTAGAAAAAACTAGAAGCAGAATATCCCGACGAACAGACCCAAAGCCTGTTACCTTCTCCAGCCTTTATTGGCACAAATGATATTTGTGAAAGCGCTAATGGTATTTCAACGATATTGGGTCAAGGCGCCCGGTCAGTCTCAGTGACATATTTATCATTCGCTTCAATCACAAATAATACTATTAATAGTAAAAATTCTACCGGTATTCCGACGGTATTGGGTTGAGACGCCAGGTCGGTCAGACATATTTTGCTCTTTATCCTTTTTAGTACCACAGTCCCGTTTTGGGGACAAATTACTCGGAGTTTGACTGGTTTGTTCCCAAAGCGGGACTGCGGGACTAAATGAGGGGTTAAACCCTGCTATCAATCCTTGCATCGTAGCACCCCTCGCCCGTGCTTTGGCAAGGGTTGCACTTTCGACCGCAAGCCTCTCTCGCTTACGGAGGCTCCTCCACGGACTACTGTATACTCCGAGTATTAAAGAGGGCCCATCCGATACCACTATTACAAGGGGACTACTGTATATTCAATAGGACCTACGGTATACACAAAAACCTGCATATTTAGCGTATTTTACCATCAATATTTGGTCCTATTCACTATGGCCCTCCGTAATACGATGTCCCGAGATATAAGTTACTATCCTATTGAGTATGAACTCGAAAAAACGTTCTATACATTGTGGGACAGATTAGTTATATTAAGGTCCTTCTTCTCGGAAACTTTTTTTTTGCAATACTTTCCAAAACAAAATGCAGAAAAAAAAATCTCGCATTTTTTTTTTCTTTCAGATTTTCCTGATATTTTTTCCCAAATATGTGAAATATTATATTCCTACTTCTTCTTGCTTCTGAAGAATATCACAAATGATGACAGAACGCCTCCGTATCTTGATGCATTATGTCATCTTATTTCCAAACCTGGGAAATGCCGGGGAAAAAGTTATTCGGTAAGAATTGAGCCGTAACACCAAAAGCGTTTTTCAGCGCTCGCGTTTTCTAGGCAACATCGTCAAGGGCGGCGTCAAAAGTCAAAACAATATAGGCTCTCTTGCCCTGATTTTTCCAATAAGCACCATCATTATTCGGTATTTTGGTCATTCTTGCCGTTCTGGCAAAATGGAGAGCTGGAAAAACAACTGCACCCCTGGTTAATAACTCGTGAGGTCTTGATAAGGTATTTTTAGGGATCCGATGCGTCTTTATGATCCCCCATTTTTTGTCACGACACCTGTTGAATATATAGCTCATGAGATTTGTATTATATCGAGGTTAGCTTAACCCTTTTTTGTCAAGGTCGGTTGATGAGTGACTCACTATTACGAAGGGACCATAGTAAATAAGACCCAATATTGTTAGTAAAAATAGTTAAATATCTAGGTTTTGGTGTGTACGGTAGATCCTACTTACTACCGGTATGCCCCCAGTAACAGTAGTATATAATTCCTCGTGTGACAAGGCCCACAAAAATCTTGGTGCTATACACCCCTGCCGCATAGCACGCGTTTTTTGCGACCTCTTCCTGCCGCGTGCCTACCTTATTCCCAACAAGCTGCTGTCCGGCTACGATGCCAGTCGGGCTTATCGACTTCATCTGCGCAACTCCTCCGACACAGTAAAAACTCAAAGCCAAGACTCCCATCGCGTTCATCCAAGGCCGAGTAAGTTTCCTCCAGCCTGTCGTGCTTGGACGACCTGCTGGAGTTCCTCCCTGATGCTGGATAATACGAGGCTTCACACGCCCCTGATGCAAATTATAGTACTCTTAGATGTTCGCGTATCGCCTAAAAATATGTAGAACATACCCCGTATGATGCAACCGGCAACCTTGACGATGATGATAAATGGTTGCTGGGAAACCCCCTGGGAACCAACCTGCAGTACCCCCCTTTGTACGCGCCCAACCTAAAACGCCCACAAGGCAATAACCCGTCGATTTAGCCCGTTGACCCTCACCCGCGATGCGTCAGGTGTGACCAACTCGAGAACACTAAACCGCCATGCCGCGCGGTTGTGACACTCGTCTCCGCCCCACCTCGCAACGCGATTTCCAACCACACTCATCGCCAAGTGGGCAAGGACGTGGAGGTAAATTACGATGCGAAGAGCATTGAGGTCAGAGCCGAGTATCACAACCGCGCGGCTCTGCGGTTTAGTTTCCGCGATTCTGGCACGTTAGCGAGGTACTCGTTCTGCGCTTCTTGAGCGCCACTCCGATAGCTGCCAGACGCGCCATTCTGACAAGCAGGCGGCGCATTTATTGCGAACCCAAAAATTGAAACAGCATGCAATGCATCACGACTCTACGACGCTCCCTGCCCGGCCCACGACTCTCTCCTGACCCTAAAGAACCTGGTGTTTTGAGCGCTATATACTACTTCAACTAACAGACGCCTGTGTTGTTCGTTCGGCCGTGCCTTTCCGCCACCCCTCCCTCCCCCCGGACGAACCTCCGATCTCTTCGCCCTGCTACATGCGAGCAGTGATATCCGCTCCCGTTGGACAGGTATTGGCCGCGCCGCTTCAACCGTTCCGCTTGGAGAGAAACGCGCGATCATGACTTCGAATACCGTCATGCCGTCGTGGGAGGTATTGTCGGAGGCTATACGAAATCCAGAATTTTCGGGCGTTGATCAAGACTCACCTGTCGCCGATGAGGAAGAAACGCCTGCCCCCGACGACTTGCCCCCCATCCCGAATTTTTTCAAGGACTCAGTTTCTGCTAGCAAATGGGCGGACATGTCCGTGGTTGCCCGCGCCGTGCATGTCGACATCGCTTCACGCTCGGTGCGGAACGTACAACGGCAGGAGGCGCAGAAGTCGCTCGTACGCCAGCAAGAAATAGAGGACAAAGAAAGCCGTGCCACTATTTCCGTGGCCACAACTATCGCTGCCCACATGAGGCAGCGGGCATGCGCCGCCATAAACCACCGCGACGACCTCCTCAAGCAGTACGAAGCCGCCGAGCAAGCGGCCAGTGAAGCGGCGAGAGCGGTAGACGCAAGCATCGCCGAGTTGGGCGCCGAGGAACGACGGGCCGCCGCACTGACAGCAAAGCGTCGGCGCACCGAGCGCCGCAGTCATTCGATCCCTCGGCAGTCCCTGGCGTCGCCCCATCTGCGCTCACCCTCTCGCTCGGCTTCCCCGCCGCCACCGGAGCTCCACCAGACCCCCCCCTCCAAGGGTGCGGTTTCGGCGCACACGCCAGAGGGTGGTGCGTACGTCTACGAGAACGACAGGCAGGAGGGTGACAGCGCCTTCCTTGACACCCACATAGCGGACTTGGCCTCTCATCAACAGATTTTGTTCTCGTTGAACGACGCACGCGCAGTAAAGGCCGCGGCAGCTGCTCTTGCATACATGACTGAGGATAACCCCAAAGCGACGGTCGAGGACGTGCTGCACCATGACGTCGCCGACTCTGATTTCCCAATAATTTCTGCGGCGGGTCGTCGGTTGCTAATGGCCCTGCGCTCCGCGCACCGCAACGTTTCTAAGGTTGACTGTCCTCGAGTTCCAAGCGTGACGAGTACCTCGGTCGGCGAGAATGGACGAGTGCCTGATACCGCGAGACGTATCGGCTCCTCCGACCGAAGTGCGCTTGGGCTTGACCAGGAACTCAGCAGCCGTCGTGGTGGCGGCCCGACCGGCGGCTCCATTCGTCACGCTGACCGACGCGATGGCGGCCGCACCGGCTGCTCCCTTCGCCACGCCGACCGCCGTAATGGCCGCCAATCACGCCAGGCAAGCCGGGTTAAAGGACAACGAAATAACCGGGGGAAAGGAAAGATTAGGGGTGGGAGACCGCCTAAGAAAAATAGCGCCAAGAAATCGGATAATGATCATAATGTCCAGTGAATATAGTTGATCAACTTCTTTCAGGGACTGGTTCAGTAGGTTGTACAAGTACTGCGCGGATGGCCTCTTGTTCGTTGGCCACCATTTGCGAGCATCTGGGCAATCGCATGGTTGGCACACGTGACTGAACCGTTTGTGCCATGGCGGTGAGAACTGGTGCCGGTCTCGTTGGTACCCTGACGCTCGTAAAGGGCGTCCGAAAACGATAGAGCAGCACTGCAGCCCGTTGTCGGGAAGGAGCGTAACCGGGCTATCTCTCAGAGAGAGAGGCGTGGCGGTCGATCATAGTGTCGACTGATTATTTTGCAGTAGCGGTCACGTCAGCTTCAGTCGCGGCTCATTTAGCCGGCGCGGCGACCGAAGCGATCGGAGAATAGGGGGATGTCACGTATTACCAAGCGCGGTAGTCGGTAGTGGTCCGAAGTAGTCGACGCTGGCGGAGACACTGGGCCGCCGCCGTTTGGTAGCGCGAGGGTAAAGGGTAGGCCGGCGATAAAAGTATCGTGCGTATTGGGCGGGGCCGCCACAGCGATCCATGCCGACCCACTGGGCGAAAAATCACGATGAGCAGACTAAGTGTACGGTCGATACACGGGGGGTGGTGTACAGTAAGTAGCACGTGCGCAAACCCTACTGGCAAATATGTCGAAATTGAAACGAATGTAGACCGCGCGGGGGCGGGTCAGTAGGCAGTTAGTGGTTTGTCGCGGCGAAGACCGTCACCGTGGCTGTTGGTTCAAGGGCGCGTATGGTATGTAGCCCTTAAGAGTGGCCGTCGATTAAGAAGGAGAATGGTGTCATCGACAGCGAGTGGTGTACATTGAAAATTAGGGATTTATTTGGTGGTGAGGGTGATGAGTTCGGGAGGAAGCTTTGGGTGGCGACGCGAGGGAACAGCTTTTCAAAGCGTATGCTGACTGGAGGTTGGCCGTCCGTGGCGTTGGGTAGCCGGTGGGAAAACATTTGGTCACGAGCCCAGTCCCCGTGCACGTGTGCAGTGTGTTCAATTCAACACGGGGACGAAAGTGGCGGGCGCCGCCGGACTTGGGACAATTCTTGAAAATATATAAAGAAAGGCTGAACAACTCGCCTGCACACCGTGTGCAACAAACAAGCGATACATGTATGTTGAAAGTAGAGCCACAGTAACACAATAGTCCAACAGGAGGTGAGGGATACACGCGTTCGTTCCCCCACGAACGAGGTATTTCGCGTGACGTCACTATTCTGACAAGCGGTACGTACGAATATCCGGAATAGGGGAGGGTCAAGTCTCTTGGAGCACCCCCCTTTTTGCACCGCTTCGTTCTCTACTGGCCAGGTAGCCCTGTATCCCCTCTGCTGCTTTTGGTAAGGCGGTGCTGCCTCTGTGGAGAAGGAACCACTCGCTCCTTCTGTCAGAAGAGATCAGGGCGAGGCAAGAGCTATGACAATTGCCCGCCACGTGTCGCGCGTGTCACGTGATAACCAAGGACAACCAGATTAATCCTCGCAAGGCACTACAAACAGTTAACAGTAGTCGGGTCCGTCCCATCTCGCCTCTACGCATTCTGTGCAACAGCCGTCGTGTATTCAACACCAGTCAGGGCCATCTCCATATTAAGTCGACGCTCTGTGCAGAAAGCCATTGAAAAATACCACTGCTACAGCTTGCAACAAAAAGAGGCAACAGACAAAATACTACCTGGTACCTGGTATGTGATTTATGCAATACCAGCACGCGGCAGGGCAATGAGCCCATACCTCGTTTGCCTAAGAACGCACCCGGTGCCGCCAGCAACGGCTCTTGCTCTCACGGGCGGCACCTACAGCAGCATGCAGCAGTATGCATACCAACATGCCGACCTTGGGCTTGAGTGCGCTTCATTCAGTCCAGAAAACCTCGACATAAAAAGAGCCGATCGCACGCACACAGGCACGGCTTGGCTGAAACCGAACCGCCGCCTGGAAAAAAACTAAACCGAGTTCGCGGAGCGCATCCCGGAGTCGGCATCTCTACCCAACCTCGTACCACTGTAAACCCACTACCATATACCTGGTATAGTATTATTTTTGTTTTTTACTACTCATTTTACACGGAATCCCCACCCACCGAAGGTCAGCACCATCAAACTTCACAATTTTGTGCGACCTGGTTGAGCATGACATTCTCCACCTGTTGCGAAACAGCAGTGGCGATGCCATTAATACGACCCTTGACTTCTAAACCGCAAGACCGAAAAAAACGCCTCCCCACAGAACCTCGGTAGCCCTGGCCGGTTGGTTCGACCTTCATGCGACTTCGAGCCGTGCGGTTTCGCGCCCTGGAATGCAGGACCACCCCGACACGCAGCATCACGTCATGTCGTCTCAATAGCGAAGCGGCGCACGACTGCCGTGCTGACCCCGAGAACCCTCCCCACACCACCGCAAGATCATGCGAGTATCGTCTCAATAGAGCGCCCGCCAATGGCCACCCTGACCGTGAACCCTTCTGAGGGGAACGAGAGATCAAACTCGACGGGCTCCTCGGCCTCGTTCAACAAAACCACGGCATAGTCTTTCCCGTATCTGTCCCTCGACTCCTCGCTCATCTCGAACGCCGCACCGGTGAAAAATGGCCACCCCGCCGTAACGCACTGCCCCGTTGAAAGCAACACAATACCCCTCTCCCCGGCATCGCCCACTCCCTCAAGAAACTCCCACCTTTGACTACTCTGCCCTGTTTCGTTCACGCATGGCGCCAGCGTTAGCAGTGCCCCGTCGTCCACCGACCCCCCCAACACGTCAAGGCACAGCGCGGCTGCCGTCGTGGGTCCAGGCCCGGACTCACTGCCATTTAAAGGCGGCTGCCCAGGCCCGGATTCGCTGCCATCCAAAGGCGGCTTCCCAGGCCCGAATTCGCTGCCATCCAAAGGCGGCTCCCCGGGGCCGGCCTCCGCATCCGGGACAACAGCGGTGTAAGCATCGGGAGGATCGGAGTCGTCCACCTGCAGCACGAGGTGGAGATTTTCGGGGTCGTGGATGTACGTTCCGGCCTGGTCCGAGTCGCACGGGACCAGGCTCACGGAGTGGGAGTTCACCTGGCGAGAAAGAGGGGTCACAGAGAGGGGCGAGGGGGCGAGAAAATATCAGAGAGTGCTTTTCTGGGCGGACTTTAGGAATGCCAGAGAACGAGCTACGAGCAGCGTTCCCTTCATTATTACGTTTGTGTGTGTGTTTTTTTTCAGATTTTCCCATTTTCCCCATTTTTCTTGACGAAGAACAGAAACAAAAACTAAGTAGGGGAAAAAAATACCCTTTTGCCCAAAACGTCGAGCGGGGTGCAAAACGCCCGCGTCAAGTTGCGCGGCATTGGTCGCCGCGTTAGTCAAGTCTAGCAGCGCTTTGCGCTTTGCCCTTTGACATGGAACAGGCTTGAGAGGGCGCGCTGGAGGAACACCTCAAGAACCATTCCCAGGACATTATTATCGCAGAAGGGCGCCCCTCCCCTCGCAGCTCCGGAAATCCGTCGAAGAGAAGGAAAACAACAGCTGATTATGTGTGCTTTCCTCTTACTGCAGTTTCACAAAAAACAACAGTCGCCGTCTTTTTATCCAATCCGTCGCGAAACAACCTGAGTAACTTTGCGTTGTTCGCATGAACTCTCCACCCCACGCACAGGGGCCACTCACCAGAGCTTCTCCCCCTTTCATCCGAACTTAAGTCAGAGCAGACCCGCAGAAGAGGAAAAAGGACCAAGAAAGGCTGCGATAGGTGGCCATAATTGCATACCGAGTTATTACACGAGTACAGGTACGAAGAGACCTAAAAGGGTCAAAGAAAGAGAGATCGCGGGGCACCTACCGACACTTCCTTTGAAATGCACATGGGCGAGAACCAATCGTACTGTGCGCCGTAGCGATCTGCCAGCGATATCTTTCCCGTAGCGGAAAGCTCCCAGCTCTGCCGAACGCTGGACTCGCAGCCGTATACAGTCGCCTCGTAGCCTGAAAACAGCAAAACAGCAACAATAATACAGGGAAGAAGTGCTTGATACAAGTAGACATCATCAACAGTAACTATACGCCGGGAGAAACAACATCACCAGTGACCGTTAATCAACACCGTAGAAAAACAGAGTGACACTCGCAAACAGGTGAGTTTCCCTTTTTCGCTGTCTTCCGCCTCTTCGCGCTTTTAAATGGTTGCGGTTTGCGGGAAATGGATGGACGCTTGAGGCGCCGCCGGCAGAGCGGTGCTGCGCTCGATGGCGCGGCTATGGGTGTGACCATCTTCCAGCGCCACAGCATGCCGAGTGCTGTATAGACCTTGCCCCAGATTCGAAAAAATGATCGAAAATTTACTTGACCGTAAACCCTATCTCTGCTGATACAACCTCAAGCCCGATCTCCCGGGAAATTTCTCGGAAAAAGAAGTAATGAGGCGTCACGTTTTTATTCGCTATTAACCATATCGTCGAAGCTGGGCCAAGTCGTGAGCACTGCTGCGTGTACCAGCAGTCCTTCACGAAGCCACCGAACGCACGCGCGACCTCCTTTGAGATCGATGCCGTGCGGTGGAGAGGAGGGAAGGGGATGTACTCATGTCATGCATGGCCGTAGTCGTATGACCATAGACCCTCCCATTCCTGTAATGCCGGGACAGAGCGTGCTGGGCTTTCACCGACCAGGGAGACACTGCTCACACCAAGCGCGAAGCGCCGTCAGGTGTTGGGCGAGTTGCATGAAGGGTGAGCTGCATCCTGCAAAAAATCGCTTTGGAGGCGGGCTTCGGGGGGTTAGGGGATCATGACGCAACGGGCAACACTAACCTGGCACAGCGGTCGAGGGGCCCATGCCGCCTTTCTGGTAATTTCCAGTGACGTGACTCTTCAAGCGTCGTGCGCCAGGCTGGGCAAACTTAGACATGTGACCAAGGAAGTAGAACATCGGCTGGAAAATCACGTCCGTGTGGTTCTGCCAAAAGAGGTTGGGACCGACGCATTGCACGCATATTCAGAAGGCACGGGGGAGTGTTTTAGTTGGACTCTGATCGAATATGCGCACAACATCTCCTCTTCTTGGTGTCTACTATTCCGAACTTATAATCGTATTTGGATCGGAGCTACGTATGGCGGAGTCACGGAACACGAGTACCCCACGAAAGCGACCGCAACAGGTTTGCAATTCAGCATACGCAGTAGCTATAGTCTACACTTGCTCTCTGAGCGCCAGACCGGAATTCTTACACCCCACACACGGGCCAAGAAGGGGCACGTGTGTGCCAACACCAACCACACCTGTACGCAGAAAGAGTCCTCGGCCAAAAAGAGAGCTACGTGCCTTCTCAGACTCCTTTGAGTGCTTCGTAAAAGCGCACGCTTCAAATCAGTTCGTGAAAGCTACCGCGTCCCCCGCATAGTACACGCCACGAAACGATTGCCCCATATCGGGGGCCAGCAACACGATGGTGCTACGTACCGCTCGCCAGCCGGCCACGGTTGGGAAGAACCTTGCGCCGGCTACACCCAGCGCGCTATCATATACCACTCCGCCCCAAAAATGTAAGTAGCGCTTGTCCACTGACAGTCAATCAAAATGGTGCTCGTACTTCGGGATATTTCGGGACATACTGGTTAGTACCTGGTACAGCCGGGGTAACTGGGTCTAGTTTTTCCGCGATAGCTCTCACCCCCTCGCGGCTAGGAAAAAACACACCGCTGAGCACTCACCCCCT
>JBBMHQ010095083.1:0-22869 GCA_037834295.1 Postelsia palmaeformis | reverse complement strand
TCCGCCGTCGCCGCCGGCGCCGGCGCTGCTGCTGCTGCTGCTGCTGCTGCTGCTGCTGCTGCTGCTGCTGCTGATGCTGCTGCTGCTGCTGCTGTTGCAGCTGCTGCCGCAGTATGGTTATTTTCGAAATGGTACACGAGCTGTCACATGCTGTCGCGCTCTACAACAAGCGAGGCTGTACGAACACGAGTACGAGTTTTTTTGTGGGCACGACGCATTCTCATCTCCAAGCGGGCGCAAGCGTGTACCGTAGCAGCTGCGGCGGCCTGCTGGCACAATCCAACACTGCTCGTGCGGGCTATATATACTCGAGCAACATACACCTCTCGAGCATCTGCGCTCACAGCGATTGTCGTGATGCGTTCAGCGAGCAGCGTGGTGGCATGGAAGAAGCTCGTTTTTTTTATACTTTTAAAGGTTAGACGCGTTCTGCATCGGGATAATGCTCGGTGTGTGTAGGCCAATGAAACAGAGGGCCGAAAGTTACCGCATTTTTTTTGGTGAAATCCTGACTTCGCTGAAGTACTTTTTTCGCCTTTGCTGACTTTTACATTATAAAATCACTTCGGGAGAAATTTTGGAGAAGTAAAAGTAAAAAAAAAGAAACGCAAATACTCTATCTAATGTCGTGTGGCTATCTTCGTGGGAGTGGTTGTGGCGTACCTATATTACTAGACGCCTTGAAAAAAAAATTCCGCTTCTTTATTTTTTTTAATCGTTCCTACCCCAGGGGCACAGTGTCGCGGCTGTTGACAACATCAAAAACGGCGCGAGAGAGCACCGACAGTATCGTTCACTCCATCCAAAAACAAGAAACAATCAAGCACATCGAAGCAACGCTAAAAGTGTCTGATGTCAGGCATCGGGTACCCCACGCTGACAAAATGGGCCACACATAACTGTCACGGGAGGGAGGGAAGGCGATGTCAAGATGCCCCGACAGCAGTGGGGATGGCAGGGAGCTTCTTTCTCCTCTTAGAACGCGATGTAGTGGGTTCCATACTGTAATATTTGAGGTGTATTTTCAATGTGTGTATATGGATATCTGCCGCCCCTACGTGCTGTGCCAGTGCTCAGCCTTTTCTGCTTGCCCCTTTCGGCCGAAACAAATCGAATCAGGGACCTTCTTGACCACAGTGTGTAGAAGTTTGAAGAAGACAATAATTAATTGTGGATACGCACGTAAAGGGTACTGAATCCAATTATGAATTCACCCCCAGATAGGACACGTGAATGTACATGCCGTGAATCCACATGCAGCATATTGCGGCCATGATAATCGGGAGTACATCCGTGTAGACGCGATATAAATGAGTATCATTCTGAATAGAAAGTGGCGAACACAACCCGGGAAACACGCGAATATGGCTGCGCTTGACGTACCGTACTTTGCAGCTTAACCTGTGACCCGGTACACCTAATCTCGCATAGCGCCATATCCGGTATATCACATATGCCATCCTTCTAATGAAACGAGGAATCTCCATCAAGCGCGTCGTTGTTACCTCTATTGCCTCCGGGAGCAACTGTAAGCAACTGTCGGACTGCATATTTTCCCCCCAATGGCAACTGAACTGCTGTCCAGGGCTATATCTACGAGTTTGAAGAGATCGTAAAAAGCTGAAACAACGGACAGACCAGTAGCTCACGCAATTTCGATTGTTAAACGCGGTAAGCGTCGGCATGTGAGGCCATAGTGGTCGTTACTTTTCCACCTATAGTGCTTTTTGCAAGTTTGTGTAATAAAATCGAGGACTGGCCACCAGCTCACATTCTCACGAACATCTTTTCTACAGTAAGCGTCGGCCTGCAAGGTGTTCTGCGGTGAGGGGTTGCTGATTTCGTTTACTCCAACCACCTTTATACCCTTTCATCTTGTGCGTCGATTCCAGGACATATCCGATCTATATATTGTCGTTGGACGTAATATTGTTCACTGTAGACATCTTTTTAGAGCTACTGGACGCCCCATGCGCGTGCGTATGTTACAAACACCGGAAAAGTACGAGATTACACTGTTGGCGTTCCCACCTTGACACGGGCGGGTATATGGACGACAACCCAGCAGATGGGGATCAACACCCATAAATTCCCAACTGTTCGCACACCATAGTTGGGTTATGACACCTACAGTCTGTTGGACCGGGGCTGCCGCAACTAGTCATTACGGCATTTATGCGATTGGCTCTGCACCTATCTCATATGTTTTACAGTTATTCTTGAAAAATAGTTTGTGTGTCGCGGAGAAAATCATACAACCACAAGCCCGCGGTGCATATAGCGAAAACACTAAAGCTTGGAGGGTTTTCAGAATTTAGAAACAAGAATGGCTTGCGACGCGAAGGCGGCGGAGGGTCTCCGGACGGCTGGACGAGAAAAACAAAATATAAACCCCCGCCGACACCGCCACTGTAGAACCGACATTTTTTCTCGATGGAACGTGCGATGGAGGGTGGGGATGGCTTGGACCCAAGGCATTGCCCTACTAAGCTTGACTTCCGAATTCAACCAATGAACGAACCTTGGTGCTCACGAAGTCCAGACTTCCCCCGTACGCGAACAGATGAACGAATAACTCATTCGTGCTCAATAGGCGCATTTCGTCGGTATCTCCCCCAACAGAGGTGCCGTGAACCTAAAACGTCAAATTAGACGGGTCGAGCGACAGGGATAACAAATATGAGGAGATATATATCACTTACTAGTAGAGAGTTCAATGCAAGGCTCGATAGGTTATACCGACCACTTCATAACTGCTTTGTCGGGCTTCGTTAAAGACTGAAACTAGTGGTTGCGCGGGAGAAAGTCTATTTCCTTTGCGGACTCCCGACTCACGCGCGTGGCTCTGTACCTGGTTCAAAGATTGACGTAAAAATGTTTTCTTGGAGCAACACGGAGTAGACGATTCGGTAGCGTATATTTTCTCGGAAACAAACCGCATGAGCAGTTCAAGCCCCCTGAGGAATAGACTATCCCCTAGCTGAGGGGCACTATCTAGTTGACGAAAGAAGACCCTCAACCTTATCCAAGATAGCGGTAACACCAGTGTGCTTCGAATTGTTTTATTTGGGTCTGTACGGTGTAGAATTTGTACACAGTCTAACCTACACCCCAGGAGGTGGGTAAATCACCGTTGCTGAGGAACGCAGGCGAAAATCGTGTCCTCGATCACTTGGTTGAATTCCCCTCGGTGCACGTATACGCCATGATGGTGGTGTTCTTCTTCGAGAGACATGTTGGCATCAGGGTAAGCGCCGTTTCTGTTGGCATTTTGGTATTTGCAATGCCGGCGTCCCCGGTGGCTTGGTAGGTAGTCCGCGCGCCTATCTATACCAACTTTGTTGGTTCGAATATCACCGACTGCATGCTCAGGGGCTTTTTCTTGGATAGAAAACATTGATTCACGGAAAACGCGAGAGCGTGACTTAGCTACATTCGATGAAAATCGACAAGCAGTGGGAAAGCTGAAGCCTATGCGCGATGAACAATAAAGGCACGTA
This sequence comes from Postelsia palmaeformis, assembly GCA_037834295.1. NCBI lineage: Eukaryota > Phaeophyceae > Laminariales > Laminariaceae > Postelsia > Postelsia palmaeformis. The sequence continues at coordinate 19,369 of JBBMHQ010095083.1, read as the reverse complement.
CTGGGGGGGAAAAAGGTAGACACCTGTGACCACGCTTGCCCTGAAGATCGTCGAGGGTAAAACCTCCTACGAGCTAGGCCGGAAAGTAAAAGTGATAGTAAAAAATATATAAATGTGGTCTAAGACAGCTCAACACATTAAACACTTTGCCCTACACGACAACATCAGACACATACATCACAACACTAAACCCGACGAAGGGGAAAAAAAAAACGACCCACGCGCTAAGGACTATGCCGGGGTGGCTTTTTATCACCCTCGCGAGGAGCTTGGCCTCACGTTGTGGATAGCTGTCTTGGCGAACCTGCAGTGGAATGTGCACGCTGCTATCGGCAGTGGGAGAGAGAGGGGGTGGGGTACACTCTTGCCGCCACAGTCAGCACATACATACAGACTGAAAACCCCCATGTTACGGTTCACTCCACGTATAATACGTCGCCCAAGCACTCCGACGCATTGTACAGTAGGACGCACCTACTTGTTCGTTTCGCCGGCTCATCACTTCAAGAGCGCGATATACATAACCCGAAACAGAATCTTGGGTTTGAAATGGTCTGCTCACCACGACGAACGCTCCCGCATAGCTGGCTAGCATACGAGAGCATGATGCCTATTATGCAGGGACGTTTTGGATCGGGAGGGCTCACTATGTGCCATCAGCCAGAAAATTGTCAAGCCGAAACATGTATAACTGCACCACGCGTCCGTTTCTCACGTGTCGTGTCGTTTAGAACCGATCGTGCAAATTTCGAATCACCTACCTGGAGAGTGATGCCGTCCTTAACCCATAGATGCTGGATCAGAAGCCAAGTTCCGGTAGCGGTTTCGCTCGCGCGGCCGCTGGTCACGTTCACGGGGTACAGGGGCGAGCTTGTTCCCATCGACACCCATATTTCTGTGGGGGTGATACAGCCGCCCCGAGTGACATCATCCCAAGACTCGACATACAGGCGCTTCGATCCTTTCGAATATCGCATAGACACTATCGTGTTCGGGTTGCACTCCGGTTTAGCAATGGCGGTGTTTGGCGAAAAAGTGTCCGACAAAACAGCGTCCGGTGGAACCGTGTCCGGCGCAAGAGTAACCGGCGGACCAGCGTCCGGCGCAGCGGTATGCGGCGAAGCAGTGTGGGTTGCTCCTGCCCACCTGTTGGCTAAAAGAAGGCTCAGGAGAGCAGCAGCCGCTCGGAACATTTTCCCGTCGTCGTTTGAAACCCGCGGCAAGGCGTCGTGGACGTTGTGTGTTCAATGAACTATCTAGTGTTGTCAGGTTCCGTGCCCAATGCAGAGCGATACAGTAAGAGTGGGGGTGGGACAGTCGAGGCCACGGACATTAATTTAAACGTGGGAGTGGCGAAGGACTTGCCTGACGGAAATGCCTTCGGTTCACTGGGCGACGATCGCCCGTGCGTGAGCTCGGCGAACAAACAATTTTCCAAGATTTTCCTTGGTATGTGTAGTGGTGCACTACAGCAAGTTCTGCCGAATGAAACACCCAATGCATTGAGTTGCGTACGTTATCGATATTTTTAGATTAACGCTACTCCCAATGTTTTTTCGTTCATATGTTGAGAGTTTCGGCCCATCACGGGGGCAGATATGATACGTGTGTGCTACTTCACCCTGACTGAGCTGCAGCACGCGGTGACCTTCATCGATGAACCCGTGACCGCAAACGTCTCCTCTCTTCCACCACCGGGTGCATGCCTGCATTGGTTTCGCGCATGCAGGGCCTGATATGCGTACTGCTTCCTCATTCATACGATTTCAAGCTTGAAGCCCCGGCCTTCATGCCCACTGATGCTCGTTAACCTATTGGCATCCTCCTTATCGTGAAAAACAGTATACACGCAGGCCTACAAGACCTCTGTATCATGGTCAATAAAGCATAGGAGAAGCTCACACATCCACCCTCCAGATTTACTTGTAATTTTTCTTGCACATGCTGGCTGGCGCATCTGCTAACTCTACTGTATAACACGTATCCTATATGTTCGAGTAGGTAATGATGAAAAGACAGAATTACCTCAAGTTCAAAGTTTGCAAGCAACTGTCCTCTCTGCTGCGCCTTCATTGTCTCCGTCGTTTGATTCAAAGAGGTCCACGATTCATGATGCCTGCAACGCATTCGAGGCAAAGCCGGCTCAGGACGCCTCCGCGATGTTTCTAGACTATGTGAGAGTACCGCGTGGGATGCACACCCCATCCAATTGCGCACGCAAACCGCCATCTTGGTGGAACGCTCACCCGACCGGGGCCATAGTTGATAAAAAGCATGGCCTGGAAGCTAGCTGAGTAAGCAAAGCATTTTACGTATGTTCTACTCACACCTTATTTTCATGACTGGTCCTTGCCCTTCCAAGGGAACCGATAATGATCGCAAACAGTGAGTAATGTTATCCAGGACCAGGTATATATTATCACCCTCATTACGGACAGAGAGTACAATGAGAACAAACTTCATATGTGACAGCCGTCGATGACACCAATGTAAGTATAAAATACACCTTGGCAGTCTGCAGCTAGCTATCGATAACCTGAGGAATACGGGGCTAATGGGCAAGGCGAGCCCCTGAATACCATAGTTTACAGAGCCCTCGTTTCATGAGCTTGTGAGGAGCTACTTCGATCGTGCGTGCGGATCGAAACTTAGTATCGATGAGCAAGTGTAGAATCCAGAAGCATTTTGTGTGCGAGGGAATTCGAGCTTTTCAGCACAAAAAAAATACTCAAATCGTTTTTCATTCCTTGTCTCGATCGAGAAAGCTGTATGCTCAAAGTTTTTCGACGAGCATTTTTTCCAATCATATTCGTTTTTGTCAGTCTTTGCTTTTATGTTCGTACCACGGGTTTGAAAAAAAATACATTGTGGTGAAACAAACCCAAGTTCAGTTTTCCACTCCACACGCACTGACAAAGCTTGGGTCCGAGTTCGGGGGCATTAAATAGGGATGGTGTTAAGCTTGGAGTTCTAAAAACTAGGCCAAACAGCACAGTATTTCCACTTCCGGAAAGGCGTTGGTCAATGAACCGCGAAGTCCTGGATTGTGCCTGGTTGCCGCGAAGTTTTGTTGTAGTTGTATATACGCTTCGTTGGCAAAATGGATACCATGAATAGGGTTCCGGTCCGGCGAGGAACCGGTTCGAAGAACTTGGTTCGGCTAGAAGGGCACCGCTTCATTGTGTTTACCCAGACCTAAGGGAGACAATGTGAAAAAAAGGTCAAGTACATGTCATAGTTGTTTTCACCATTTATTCAACTGTTTCTCGGAAGAATGGGTGAAACCATCACAGACAACTCCGGAATATGTTGAACTCCAACAAGTATGATCCGGGATGAATAACAGCTGCCAATTTTGACGAGACCGAACCGGACATATGTGCGGGTATTCGCACATAGTCTGATCTACAATAATTGAGTCTGCTTACAGAGTCGATTACTTGGAGGCTTGGAGGCGGCGGTCCTCCCCGAAGCAAGTAAAGCTCCCCTGATTGGTCTCGCCCTCATGGCGGTCCCGTAGCAAATAGTGCGTTCCCCAAGTACAAGGGCTCTGTATATGAAGCGCGATACAACTCAATGTCTCGGGGGTATGACAGGTGCACACAAATTAATTGTGTCATTTCGGTATCAGCAGGAAGATTATAACTTTCATACGCAACGTTTGCTCGTCATCTTGCTTTCAACTACTTGAAGCGAAATATTTTGCGATATCCTTTTAGCTGTACCGGTGCGTTTTTTGGTAGTCTTAGAGCCTCGTTATGATGCACTTTTATGGGGGACCATTTCGAAAAGGACCTACGGTATACATGAAAAATACTTTATACCAGGTATATAAACTATTTGCAGTGACAATAGTTGGTCCTGTGTACTTTGGTCCCCCGTCATAAAAATACTCGTGTTGTCGTACGTTGGAGTTATAAGTAGATGGTACCTGGTACATAGCAATACTTTCCGGCAGAGGTTGTACTTTCGCTTGTCAGTGCTCCTATATATATATGCTTAACAGAAACATTGTGGGCTCGCGCTCTTCACGACGATATTGGCACATTCATGGACATCGGTTGTCCTGCGATCAGAACGGGGTGCATGTGAAGCACACAAAGCGACATCTCAGGTAATGGGCGCCCATCTCCGAAGCCTCTCAAGAAGGTTGCACTTGAGTCAAGTATAAATAAACCTTCGACGAAAAACAGGCATTTCGTGGATTTGTCCGGATAACCCACCGTTTTTTTGTTCGTTGCTTATACTACTGAGTATTGAGAACAGTGATAATATTTTTTTTCGCCATCCGACAATGGGCAGCATGATCTTCTACATTGATCACACATAACTTTGCCGAAACAAGAAAACCTCGGAAACCAAAGGAAACCCACGCCCCGAGTCTGTCACCCTTTTGTGGCAACTTCCGTCGTGTATTACTTGGACATCTCGTACAAAAAATCAAAATTTAACTGATGAACTAATGCACATGCATTGGCGTACCAGGTAGGTATTATTCCGAAAAATATTATCTCCGATCTGCGTGATCTAGCTCATGATTCATAAACCGAACGTGTCGTGCGTTATATCTGCACTATGCAAATCCTGCAAAACCTAGCACAACGGCAGGGAAGCAACGAAAAATTTAGCAGTAGGTCATGATCTGTCGAAGGGGTGGACGTTTGTGAGTATAATGTTATGAACCGAGAACCGAAACTCGGTTTTTTGGGTCGGGTTTTCGTCGGGTTTCCCAACTGAAAGCCGACTTTGATTTTCCGGGTTTTCTGTAAGAAATATTAAAAGAAACCAGGAAACCGACTCGGTTCATCTCAACTGGCCTTCTTTTTTTTCCTGTCCCCTACATTTAATATTAGTGAAAGCCTCCATATCTGTAGGGAAACCCCTTTTCAATTTTCGGATACATACGCCACCTGCGACACAGCCAGCACACAGCCCATAGCCAGCGGGCAGCCCACATATCACAACAAAAAAGCAGTACGTATAGCAGCACGGCACACAAAAGCACAGCAGTTGCAGGCGGCAGCTGTCGCACAGAGCACAGGGCACTATGCGCCGCGAAACTGCGAGTGATAAATCATGTCGAATGCAGACGGCAGTGGTGGCTTTCTACATTCGCTGCGCTGCTGTCGCACCGCGCCAGTTGCCTTCTGTCTACAATAATACTGCTTCTTCGTTCACAGCCTCCCCTTGAGCTAGATTTCCCCAGGGCTCATGGCGTTAGCTGTATGCTGCAAGTTGTGTGATGACAATCCTACAACATGTTTTTACTGCATGCAGCAGCTAAATGCTGTTGTATCTCTAGCTACTGTCTGCTGCAGAATATAAGCTCGTCTGACGGGCTCCGCCGGACGTACCAATATGATAGCTTCTGTCGACCTGTACCGTGTGGCGCAGCAGACGCAGGTACTACTGCAGGTGGGCCATTCGACACTGTACAATAAATTGTCACATTGTGCGAACACTTGCATATCGAACCCTTCGAAACACTGGCCAAATAATTGGGTTCGACGAGAAACCAACTGAGAAACCGATCAAAAAATCTTCGGTTTCGGGTTCAGTTAATTTTGTTCGGTTGAAACCGACCGAAACCGACCGACATTTTTGGGATAAACAGGAGAACCGACAGAGCCACTTTGCAGTTTCGATTCACAACACTGCTTTTTGTGAGTGACAAATGTTGTGTCGTTCAGTCTTTGCTGTTCGCCGTGAGCCCGTGATTTTCATACTATTACGGAGGACCATAGTTAATGGGACCTGGGGTCCACACAAAAGCCGATATATTTACCTTTTTTCAGTAACAATATTTGGTCCTATTAACTATGGTCCACCGTAATATTATGCCAGGTGCTTCGCTGGCGCATTTTCATTTTTTGGAGGCGAACCATCACTGTTCGAGAGTTGTTCTTCATACGAGTTCTACCTTTTCGATATCGTACATATCAGAGGCGCGCTTTCAGACTCTTCAACGGCGGGTTAGATACATGTTTTGATATCATATTTTCATATGCGGTTGGGTTTCAATTTCATAATACAAACCCTACGTTTTCTTGAAAAAAAGTATTCGCACTTCCCTCGCACCTTTTCAGGTCTGTCTTACTCTCGCTGCTGTGTGCCTGGTACGTATAACCTATTTTTACAACTACGTACCACAAACTATAAGAGCAAACAGGTGCACTATTTAATAGCCGCATTTTGGTACTTTTCAGCTGGTACACTGGCATACTCCCCAGTTAGGATTTCAAACACTTTGTTGTGATCACAGGAATGGTATGACTTGAATTTCAAACATCGGGAGTCAATGTTTTTTGTTTTTTCTGGAATTTTACATCTATCTCGTTGTCTGTTAAGGCCACTTCTAGTTGTCAGCACGCTCACACACGGCACGGGAATACAACTTGTGGATCAAGGAGAATTGATGGAGCTGGGCTTTAGGCTGCTCGAAACCACAACACAGGACACGAACAGTATAGTTTAATCGGCGTCGACGAAACCGCCCTCCGGTGGGTGAGGGCGGGCCGTTGTAAGCACCTAGTCGTAGGCATTATCTTTACTGAGATTTGGGTTCACTGAATCTCGGGCCCACGTTGTTTTTGAATTGTCGAACGCGAATTTGGGTTCTAGATGGGTCTTTGTATTGGAGAGACGAAAAATGGCGGACCAAGCGCATGATTGCATGAGAGGTACACCTAGAGCTCAAGTCGTCAGTGAATGTTGCAATTTCGTATGTGGTGCTCGCGGTCTATCATCTCTGTGCGCGCCCTCTGTTGCCTGCGACCTTCTTGACGGGTTTTCGCTGCAGTACATGACCAGACGCTGTTGTGGGAAGTACGTGTATCGTCAATACACTGGCAGCTTTGACTGTTACCTCAGCCAGTATACTAATACTGTCGGTTGAACAGTAATGTCAGCACACACCCAGGCTGAGAACCGTATATTCCCTCGAAACAATATTCGTGATTGTCTCCAAGACCCACGGATAAAGGGCAGGTTTCCGCTGCTCTACGAGCGCAGTTACAAGGTATTTCAACTTTGAATCCTGTTGCAGCAGAAGTTCTCCACGCAACAGGAGAAAACATGTGCTATACTCTTGCTACCTCATACCGCAGCGGGGAGTAAAAAGTAAGATAATATTACCAGTGTATGTATGGGAAGGTAGAGATGAACCGAAGCACAAACCACGCCGACTCTGCCGCCTCACCGGATGAAAGCAGTGGTAGAGCCAAAAGGTGGACGTCACGACCAGTACCCAGTCAAAATAGGTTTGCAATTTTTTAGATGCAATACACATCGCATGCAAACATTTTGTATAGCTTCTCAATCCAAGAGCCCCGTCTCTGGAGAAAAAATTCTTGACCTGGGCATGAAGACACGCTGCGATATGTCGATGTACTGCGACTGCTGAAGTGATGCCCTTCGGAAAGACAGCGAGGGGGAGGGTCGGCTGGGAGGAGAACCCCTACGGCAGCACGGTCCAGTCCCTTACCGTCACGCGGGAGAAATGCTGAAACAGTTGGCTCGAAGTTAGATAAGCGGTATAGAATAGAGTCGATGCGAAGCACGGCGACGCCAACACCCTCTGCTCGCCGTGAACCTTCGCGCGAGATTCGACAAAGCGAAGAATATGAGTTTGAAGCATGCTGTATGCCGTATATTATATATTCCACGTCTTGTGTCTCGTGGTGACAGCACGAAGCCGTCTTCGAGATATGGGAGGTCCCATTCCAACCAAAGGTTTAGGTAACATTTAGCCGCTGGTGCATGATAAGAAGACCTTGGGTTCAAAGATAGCTTAAGGGGCCGCAAGGACGAGTCGGAACACACAACACTCGACAGCGACCGATGTATTTGCGAGAGTTTGCTCGCGTTCTTCGAGCTCGCGATAAAAAATCGATATAATACTCGGTGTCATCCTTTAATTGCAGGATTCAGCAGACGGCGTGAGGCGTTAAAGTTCCTGCATCTGCAGGAATCGTTGAGAACCGCGCGGAGTATTACCGCACAATATGATATCGTGAACAAGAAGAGTGTAGGGAGGAGGGCCGTCAATGAGGTTCGCTCCGGTCGGGAACAGGCATGTTATTCAGATGGTGAGTAAGGAAAAACAATGAAGATGGGCATCGACTGAAGCGAACGAAAAAACATGGCGGACACGAAACGGAGTCGTATTTACTCCGTGTACATGACTACGTCTTATTCATGACAGTCCGCTTTGAAACGACATACTACCGCGATATTCACGTGAACGTGGCGATCAAGTTTTGACCGGCGCCATTTATCAGCGTAAGGGGTACAGGGATTCCAGACAAGACACTCGCATCGTGCGTCCCCCGCGCTGAACGCTCTCAAATCCTACCCAGTGGGGCACAAGGCGATCAAGTATGCATCAGTTGGGGGGCGCTTGCCGGCGGGCATATGTACAACAGCAGTGTATAATCGATCAGGACGCTTTAGCTGTGCGGACAGACCGGCCGTGTACACTACTGCAGTGTGGCCCCGCTTATCGCATGACTCACCAATGCTTCGCGAAATAAGTACATAGTACCAGCAACAGTACAGGTTGATATGTGCTGCACTAAGGGGGAGCAGTATGTCTAGATATTCCAGCTGTTGATTGACGCCACAGTACAATATATTTGCACAATATGGTCAATATGGTACATCTGTTTCTGAGTCTGTAGTTGAGTTGTCCCATTGCCTGATGAACCAAGTGTGCCCCCCAGGGAGGCACCTTTTGTAGTTTCGTTTCCGCTGCTGTTGTTCATTATGGTGGTGTTGGTGTTGCGGCTGTTGCTTCGTTCTTTGACGTCACCCAACACCGCTCGTTTGAACCAAATACATTAAACTAACCCGATGCCCTGCCTAGTTATTCGCCACAGACACACACGGGTATGTATGTATGGGTTGTCACCGGCATGGACGACCGACCAAAACGGTTAGAGTACAATCCCAAACGGAACGTGACAAGTTTAGTCAGCATGAACCCGCTGGCGTGACACACTCGAAAGACCACGCATAAACGTCAAATAAAACGAGGAAAGCTAGGAGAAACAAAAAATACGAACGAAGGTGCTAACACCTTTCAACAGCGTGAAAAAGACAACCAACAATCGGGCGTTGTGCATAGGTACATGGTGTCGGTGTCGAGTTTTTTCGTGTTCTATAGAGCCTGTATCTCTCTGAACTGAAAAAAACCCCAGATATTGGGTGTGCTGGATTTCGACAGGTACATACCTATATATATATATACCTGGTGGAGATAATAGCTTGATGTGACGACCACATACAGCAGTACTGAAACTTGACATACGAAATCGGTCCCTCCTCAAATACATGCGATGAGGAAAACCTGGCGACTGTCGTACAATGGCATGCACCTGCCATTTACCAGGAGTGAGTGTGAATACCCCACCTACTACTGTATCAGCGTAGACCGAAGACGGCGAAGATATACATACCGAACAGAGATACCAGCACCCAGGGTCACAGGGATATGAAATCGATGGAATATTTAGAAGTCAAACTTTCGATAGATACTCAAGCTATAGTCTACCAGGCCCTGAGTATCTTTGCTGCCAGTCGGTTATCGAGCCAGCATAAACGACTTACAAGTCCGCTCGAAAACCTTAGCACACGGTTCACCATACCCTATATGTGAAGTGAAATGTATATACTGATGTCCCACCTCCCTTCCTTCTGCGAAATGAAAACACAGAGAACGAATATATGTATATGCAGCAGCTAAGAACATCGGAGTATCCAACCCTCTTTTTGTCGAACAGCAACCCTCACCTACATCGCCAGACGCCGTTGTGAGATCTCGGCCAGTATCTGTGTACAGTATTTGAGACCTTCAAAATGAAATACGCTCTAGATCACGCAGGAAGCAGGGCTCGCATGCAACAGTGTCAGCTAGATTATACAGATAAGAGATCCATGTGATATCTAGGCTATCACGTCGACTAGTAGTGACAAGTTATCGCACAGCAAGGTTTATTACCCCTGTGTGACTCCATCCAGCGGAAACAGTGCTAAAACGTACACGCCCACCGTTTCCCCTTGCTGTCCAACCATGTTGTTTCCTCTGCTGCATGGGCTAGTCATGTTCTCTCCGCATCATCTTCACGCCATCGATCATGACGTTTGCTCGGGGTTTTCGTACGGTCCCTCTGTTCCATTTTCCCCAACTCGTACATAGCTGCTGAGAGTCACAATGTTTACAATGATTGGTCGGAATAACAGACCAAAGTATTTTAGGAATCCTCCGGCAGCTCGGCTTGAGTGGGTCAAATTTCAATGATTGCAGCCAGCTCTTCCAGGATGTCCTGGCCTCGGATTATCACCACATTCACCATCACCACAAAAATCACCAGGCGGGACGGCCGCGAATGTGTTCGTTCACCATACGGCCTCAACACCGAACTAGTTCGCTTGTTGGAAATGTGCGACAGGAACGCGGTCCAGGGCGTACGTCTTAAAGATTTCACCTGGTATCTACTTTAAGCTCTTTCCTGGCAAGTCGTCTTTTTCTTTTCTTTGGCGTTGAAAGCAGCGGTCAGACGCGTGTGCGCGATGTGCTTCCGGCATACCCCTGACCGTCATGTTGCCTTGCAAATTTTAACCACTGTTGAGTCGACCATCTGCTGACGATCGTCTCGCCACGTTCTTCTATAGTGCCTTGGTTAACGCTGGTTTTTATCTAGTCCTCCGCGATACTTGTGCCACGTTCAGGCGAGCAACGTTTGACTACGGAGGTCTTCTAAACTGGATAACTGCAAATATTTCGTTGCAATAATATTTAGTGTTGAAATGACGCTTTCGGTCGCCTACAGGAGGTACCAGGTATACATTAGGGAACGTTTGTCTGGTTTGCACGCTTGACGCGGGCTGCAAAAGGGTCACATATCGTTTTGATCAAAATGCGTCTAGTTGGGGGGAACTACCCAGCATGGCCGGAAATCTTGCCTGTATTTTTTCCGAAATCCATAACATTCTTCACCGAAAATCTAGTAATTCTCTCTAGATGTCAGGTGTTGAGTACGTTATGGATCCCTCAACCAAACAAGTACTTCGATCGACGACGGAGAAAGCGATGGAGCCCTCTCGGGATCAAATTGTGAGGAATGCAGCGGAGTGGGGAGAGGGAAGAGTAGCCTTTTAATAGTGGCCTCACATCTGAGCTACGACTGCTAACAGGGAGGTGCAGGACCAAAAAGAGCTAAAACAAGGAAACAGGATGGGGTGGAACACATAGTAGTAGATTGAGAAAAAACAGAAAAGTAGTCTCTGTCGTAAAGCGCCCCGGGTATTTCATTACGCTAGGGGCGATCCAAGTCTGCTATTCCCGAGAGGCAGTGAATATGTGCCGGTCGGGTCTCATGAAAGGATGCAAACTGCGATGGGTGAGCACCAATTTCTTCCTGCCGCCTCGTCACTCAAGGCTCTCAACTAATTCCTCCCAAATAACCGCTCCGTCGAAAATTAGAAGTGCAACGTCTGAAACTCAATCCCATGGCCTACGTAGGGAAACGCTTTGATTTTTTTCAAAAGGAACGTTATAAACCAGCTCTAACAATCGAGTCCTGAGTGCTCTAGATCTCAGTCAGTCATTCACATAGTTCACGAAAGCACGCCACCTATATCGCAGTACGCGCTCAAGTCTTCGCGGGCTAGACCCAGTGCACAACCGCATAGCGGGGTTTCAATCAACTCGCTCGGTCGCTAGTATGCCTGGCCATTCAAAACATCAGTGTCGTTCTCATTCGCATCACGCTTCCCAGTTTCATTGGTTGGAGTTTGCTAGACGAGCATGTTGAGGCCGTCGGTACATCTCGACGTGAGGCCGATGCTCTCGTTGACAGTTCCATACAGGAACTACCGTGATAGTGTGTGGTAACATGGCAAATATGCAGGAGACGTACAGCCTGCAGTAGGTCGTGGGCGTTCGGAATTATAATCGGTAAAATAATCGTCGTCCACCAAAATCCACACCGGCGCGATCATCGCGGCGAACTTCGCTTGGCTTACTAAACTCAGCCCCAAGGTGTTAGCATATGTTTGCTCGCATCTGGAGCCGCCAGGAACAAACCTCACGTACGTACGGTTCGCCTATGTCTCTGGCGTACAGCGTTTTTATGGGCCGGAAGGCTTTACGCTCTCCGGCGTACTCTCCGATACCGTCAGCCGTGAGGCTTTGGGAAAATCTACAGTCACCGATGTCGCCCTTTTGAGGACACCCGTGCGAACACAGTGAAATATCAGCAACCTCGGCGAAATTCATGCCTTGTAGAAGCGCTGATACCTATGTTATGAATCCTGAGCGTACAAGTCTTGCGGTCTAGGATCAGGATGGGGGCAATGCGCTAGACGCATTTGCCCATTCGACGGGCACCGCTTGTAGTCCTCATCGGGTAGACCAAGACACGACACATGGCGACGGTATAAAAATAGACGAGAAAATCAAATCCATACTTAAGTCCGGCCACGAGCCAACCCAGTCGAGACGTGCGCTTGGACGTGTTCCAAAAAAGTACATACAGCGTTTTTCTGACGCCAAGGAGAAGATTTTCCAGGTATGTAGATTGTAAACTGATTTTTTTGTGCCTCAGGCCGAGAGCGATGAAAAAGGCGACACGTAAGACCGGCAAAGAGGAGTCGCAACCCACAACGTCGGGAGGGGCCGTACATGACACAGCCCCTGCTGATACGAAATTGCATGTCTGCCAAACTCCTGAGACAGTCCAAACCCTAGACACAAACGCCAACGGCTCCGCGATTCCCCCCCAATTGCACACACTAACAAACATCATGTCCGCGAATATGTTTGAGACATCGCTGAAGATTTACAGAACGGCATGAATATAAACAAAAAAAGTCACATTGGCAGGCAGAGCCGACATAATACACCCTCACGTATGACCCTGGGTAACGCGGAACAAATCCGAATATTTGAGATCGCCCGCAAGAATCCGAACCCGAAGGCTGACGTGCAGTCGACAGGAAAGCTTTGAGTATTCCGAACCCAAGCGTGTGGTTAATCACGAGAGTCCCTCCGCTCCGACGATAGCTCGTCGGTCTTCGGGGTCATACAGATTCCGCCAGTCGATGAAGAACATGCACAGGAAACCGAAGTTCCTGTTTCATCGGCTAATCGGGCTGGGCGGTTGACGTGCCGTTTTTCTCGGAGTGTACCTCCCCTGGCCCGCAAGTACATACGGATACTGGAGAGCACGCTTTCCAAGCCGGCGTTTTGTGCTTTCGAATCAAGTACAACTCAGGTGGTTGCTGATGTGATGATATCGTCCTTGATGGCACATCAGCACTGACATGTTATGTGCTCCTATTCTCTTCAACTTAACAAATCGTTTGCAAAAGCATCGGTTACTGTCTTCACATGCGTCAACATCTTTGAGGCATATCTGGGAGAAACATCAATCGCAGTGTAGGCTCAACGAACTTTGGAAACTTTATGGCGCACTCAGTCACCATGAAGAAAGACCGCACTCTCCGGACGAGACTCTACTGGAAATCATTCGGGGGCGGCTCGGCGAGGTAGACACAAAGCCGAGGATTTAGATAACCACTGCACCCGTGAGAGTAGAGCGGTGACGAAGGGCAGATAAGCTTCACCACAGAGTAAAATTTGCTCATTGAACACTACGCACTAGCCCAATGCGGGGAAAAGGGCCACAGTATATGACTGTACACAGTCCGACGGACATCTGCATACCGGTGGCCACGGTATTTTGTGCCAACAATCTACGGAGATCAAGTTCAGCTGACGTATTTACTTTCGGACAGGACGGAGGGAATAAACGGGCGATTGGTTGTTTTTGGGTTTTCAGCATACCCTGTCGCATTGAAGAGCCCTGTAAAAGGTTATGGTGACACACACTGTTGCATGGAGTTGGAATTCTAGAGCTTGTCTCGTGCCAGTAGACACAATACAAAGAGGTATTTGTTATTAGCCAAACTTTGGTTCAAACTAAGAACGTATTCATCGACATACTTTCCGCGACAACATAAGCGTTAAAGTCTAAGTATTTCTCTTCACTATGCATGTTGCAGTGTCTAGCGCACCTCCCAGTTCGGCTCTGTGGAAGCCTATTACCGACCCACGATCAGTGCTTATACAACATAAAGGAGTGACGCCAACGGGAAAAACTGTGACCGACCGTGTTTCGCTTTTTGATTCCGGCCGGAGCTAAGGATTGCCGTTGGCCGAAGGGCAGTATATGGGTGGAGGCGGCGCCTTTATTAACGATGCTCACTTACTCGACCCATGAATAACAAACGCTCGCGAAACCAGCGATGATGCGAGCGAACGTGTCGGCTATTACAGTCAGAGATGCGCCTTATTTGGTGTAGGCATACCAGCGCCAATACCTTCGCCAGCCTCGCTGAGAATAAAGACGGTCAAACATCGCCAGAGAGGCGAAAGTAAAAAGCAGTACATATTTGTCTAATGAAGTATTTGTCTTTTTGATCTCCAACGGGAGCCCTCTTACTCGAACAACATACCCCACCACGTGTTCGACAAATAAAGCGAAGAGTAGCCTGCGCGATTTCGCTCTGTAAGTCGAAAACTCAGTAACGCTCATCTTCGACGCCCTATCTCGGTGGTTCGTTGTGCGATTATATGTCTGGTAGTGTATATGCGTTGACTTCCCCGACTCCGATCCGGAAGCACCTTGACCCAGGGGCCTGTCAAAGCGAACATGTGTTCACTCCCCTAACTAATGAACCACATGTAATTACACTTGCAACGCGATGCACACCCTACTCCACTCGCACCCTGAGTTACCATTTCACTACAAAACACGACCAGCCCCAAAAAGCTCCAGTCGAATTTTCGCCTACTCACATATTTACGACGTGGTACTCTTTATTTCTCCACCTGAGTGAGACGCCGAGTGCTAACAACTCCCTCTCGATTTTTCGGAGATCTGATACAACCTATGGGTGCCACTATCTGATGATCATGATATGTGCTCCATGGCTTGCATGAATGCTCGACACTACGCAATTTGCCTTCCCGGTACCTTCGACGATTTTTTTGCACGATCCACCCGCGCTGCTACAATCATCACTCCTACGTGTAACGGTATACGACAAATCACCAGTATTGGCAGCATCCAGTGTCCTCTGCTGCAAACGATTCAGCTACAAATTATATGTATATCGTTCGGCATTCGCCAACAACGATAATGAAACACTCGTTTAGCTCGAGGGCAGCACTTGAACGGCTCGTCTCACCTCGGTATCCGATTCTCGATACTCCATATCATACCAATATCACACTATGCTTTAGAGATGAAAGCCACCATATCAAACCACAAGTACAACAACAGTAAGAGTACACGGCCCTATATACTGCGGCATGAAGGGGAAATGTTACCTCGACTTCGTGCCCAAGACCAATCAACGCAGTGCCTCTTCAAACCCTCACAACTATTTATATACTTGCACACGATCCGCCCAGGCAACACCTGCGCTACCACCGCTGATGTATGGCAACTGCATGCGAGGCTCGATATCACAAGGCTGTATTTTTCACCAACCACACTTCAGTACACGCACCACATCTCTCGAACAACATCCATACATTAGGATCCCACTTTACTTCGCATAACGGTAAACTGAGAGGAAGAAGTCCCAAGGCGAAACCGAGACCACTTCACGAAAATATCTTGAAACCTGCCAGCAGCACGACGTGTGATGCAGCCATCAACACTTGCAGTGTCAAAAATTTGGAGGTCATATATATATATATATCGACCCGTCGTCAACCTGCAGCGTTGCCGCCATTCAGCAGACCGGGGTAAAAGCGGCGTCCGAGCTGCGGTCGAAACAGGCTCCTTGGGTGACCCTCAGCTGCACGCCGTTCAGGCCAGTATTGCCCGACATGACGGTTCCCGTGCTGTCCTGGAATTTAATCTTAGCGGGGTCTTCGAAGGTGTTGTGGATGAACTCGGTGCCGTCAGCAGAGCCGAGCTTGATGCTCTCCGGGCCGCCCGAGATGGTGTTCCCGATGATTATGTTGTCTTTTGCCCGCCCAGATTCTACTACCCACGGCGCATCAGACCCCTGGTAGGTATAAACATTGTACCTGATAGTGCGGGACGGGATTACGAGGGTGTGGAAGTAGCAGGATAACACCATCAAACGATTGACGGAATCGGGACGGAGGCGGGTGTACTCACACAAATACAATAATTCGCCGCAGTTGTATGACCGTAGGGCCTCGCGCCCCTACAAAGTCTGGACGAGCACGTGTGGTGTCCAACGACCATGCAGACATTCTGCACCAAGCGCTAAGCGCTGGGGGGGCAGGGCGATCTACTTCAAACTGCACGAAAACGCGGCATGAACAACAGTGAGCCGCAATACCGTGGACACAACACTGAATTAAAATAAACCGGATTGAACCAACACTGGGTCGGACGGTAGAGAGGGGGTCGCCGGCAGTGCAATGTACCGGGCTCATGCCACGAGGGGGGGGAAATGTGCCGCACTTTGGTGTAAGGCTCTTCCCCGTAGCAGCTTTGCACTTTCACCCGAAGACACCGCTAGGGAAGCCCAAACCGATGGAAATTTTTATGGCCCTAGTAAGCACCCAAATAATGCTGTCGCAAAACAAGCAGTATGTCGATAATGGTAGTAATTGCCGTTTTTCGGTAGAGACGACCTTTAGTGAGAACCAGATTCTATAAAATGACGACACCCCTCTCACAGCATGCCCTTCCGATAGTGAAACAGAGCGTTATTGCCTTACCTGGTGGAGCCACTGATGATATTTTTGGAGAACACGTTGTCGGCGCATCCCACTGACAGCCTTATGCCGTACTTGTTGTTCTCGAAGGTGTTGTCGGACACGTCGGCGTTGAAGCTCTCCATCAGCGCCATCCCAGCGTCGCCGTTGTCGTGGACAAAGTTACCTGGCAAATGGTTCAGGTACGTAAGGAGCCTTAGGGTCGTGCTGTATTAGTTGAATACGACACGAAAGTACGAAAGAAGAAACCCGAACACATCGCGAGCACAGGAGCACGGAATCGGATTATCCAAACGCCGTACTTGAGATCAGTCTGACCGCGTGGCCAACCTAGTGTGTGATCGTTACAGTGTAGTGTCTAGCAGGTTCAAAGGGACGAACGACAAGAAGGAAACACATTCGACTGTTGATGCGCGTTGACAGTGCTCTGAACTCCATCAACCTTCCATTGTTTCCAGCTCATCTTATGTTGTCGTCTTTTTGATTCGGACCCCTGTGCCCCAGAGCATGGAGTCGAACGCTCCTAGGCTTGAATTCACACGTTTGAATGGTCGTATATCTGCTATTTTACAGGGGTCCTCGCTTCAGGAAGCGTTCTATGCCCAACCGAATACCCCTGACCTTGAGAAGGATAAGACCACAACTCGGCGAGCAATGATATAGTTGTCTACACAGAGTAAGAAGTACCTGGTAATTTTTGTTCGAACAATATGTGTCCAAGCACACGATTGATGCCTGGTGAATGCTCAGTTTGGGCAAGACCCTGTCACTCATACACAGATCTTGATGAAACGGGCCACAAGGCGAAAGGCACGTCCTATCGTAAAAAGTGTCTGTAGCGTAGGACGATTCAGTCATTGTTCACCTTTGACAATCGCGTCGTCGCCGCTTCGGTGAAGGAATATCCCGACAGACTTTGCCGCACCCCCGTAGACCTCGTTCCCCTGACGTTCGCGCACAGAAGAAAACAACATTATTACTGGTGGACGCATGATGATTGGGAATGGGGAGAACAACGTCAACCCAGGCGACAGAGAGGGAACGCCTCGACGCCTGCCGTGAGTCAAAGAGTACTCTACAGTGATATATGTTAGTCCGGGCGCAATGTGAAGGTAATTGAAACCGGTGTGGACTTGTACTGTAATTTGCTCAGTGTGTTTGACGAAAACGCTTGACATATCGTGTTTATGCTTCAAGCGTTGTAAGCTCCTAAGAGCCTGCGCATGGTCGCTTTGCGACCAACCCCAACTCGCAACGGTGGGAACACAATACGGTACACGTACGTAAGTATTCTCTTGCGGAATTGAGTACGTACATACCTGGATGGACACCCCGTTGCAACGCTTAGAGGCGATGATGCCGTGGTTCGCGTTGTTGTACACTTCGTTGTCGTGGATGGTCAAGAAATCGCTGTCATCATGAGGGTCGAAGCCGTACGCGGTGTTGTCGTGCATCTTGTTCCTCCTCCAGTCTCCCTGCTGGTGGCCGTACGTGTAGACTCCGAAGTGATTGTGGTGGATGTCCGAGTCGTAGATGTTACCGTAGACGTTGACATCGTCGAATACGTCGGGGTTACTGAGGTCCTTGCAAAACCCTCGAACCTGAGAATAAGAGTGGTTCGATAAAGTGTTTAGGTAAGCGATGTTGGAGCGAAGCGCGACATCACCGAGACGGCTTGGACATTGTTGCAGCAACTGAGCTCTGTCCGGAGAGTGCCTGAAATACGATGGAGTATTGTTGACAGTTTCTCCGGCTAGAAAGGTCAACAAGAAGTTCCAAGAGGGTTCGAATAATGCTCGCTTTTTCCGACGTTGCCCGTTAAATACCCAACAAGGAACAAACCCGGAAACGCCCACCCACGTCCAAGATAACATATTACTACAGTTGTACGTTTGTATGATAAGTATGTCCGGTCGGCCCTCACCTTCCATGTGAGGCCGTAGCTCTCGCCGTCGTGGTATCCAAGGTAGGCCATTTCGCTGTCTTCGATGTCCATCCGCGCTTCTCCCATGTTGCTCTTGGCTCTACCGTTGCAGTTCTCGCTGCTGTCTGTGATGACCTCCGAGACGGCGCTGATGTAGGACCGACCGTCATCTTCGTTTTCATCCGGGGCGTTTTTAGAAGTATCCCAGGCGAATACCTGATAAGCAGAGCGCGGCGTATCGAGTGATTTGAACGTCAACATATTGTATTTATCAGTGGGCAGCAAGCGAATAATCGTCCAACACTGGAAAGGCGCAGGTATGTTTGCATTTCACTCTTCCCCCACCCGGCGGCAACGTTCCTTTCCTCCGAGAAAGAGCTGTCCGCGAAATTAGAAACACAAAACCTGTGAGATCAAGGAATGATGTGAAAACTCGCCTTCGCAAGCCGTTTGTGATGTTTCGATCGCGCGTACTACCTAGCGGTTTTGCATGACCTCATGCAGAGTCTACATTCTTCACGGCATATTAGGAAGAACAAATCTGAAGTTGCAGAACTGACGGAGTTGTGTTTGTCTAAGTTCAGACTTTTTTTTCCGATATTTTTCCCTGAGATCAAAAAAATCGACGCAAGTCGACGAGGGAAGAAAGTGCTGAAATCTTCTCGCAATAAAAATGC
>JBBMHQ010095072.1:0-10371 GCA_037834295.1 Postelsia palmaeformis | reverse complement strand
CAGACAGACAGACAGACAGACGAACAGACAGACAAACAGACAGACAAACAGACAGACAGACAGAGAAACAGACAGACAGACAGACTACTTTGGCGGTAAACTCCCCCCCGGCATCGCTTTCAATCGACAGGGGCACGCCAAACGTGAGTAACAGCTCCAGAAGTTTCCTCGCCACTCCTACAGAATCCTTCAACCCCAGCAAGGACGCAGACAGGAACCTGCTGACCCGCTCCACCACTACCAGCAGGTATCTATCCCCTGCGCTGGATACCTGCTTTATGTCCTGGAAGTCCATCTCGAACTCTTCCCAAGGCCACAGTAACCGAGTAGGCTCCACGGCCACGCGTTGGCTCCGGGTTGTTTTTCTCCTCATGCAACCGCATGATAGTCCGTACTCCCTGACGTTCTGGGCTACTGTCGGCCATCTGTACTCGCCCTTAATCAGCAGGAGGGTCCGCGCAACGCCCGAGTGGCCGTAGGTACTGTGCACGAGTGCCAGCACCCCTGGCACTAATGTTCGTGGAATGGCCAACTTCGGTGCCTCCTCTCGAAACGCGCTCCGCAGTAAGTCGTTATCGTCAAGAACGTAGTTCGCGGTCCCTTCCGGTCACTGTCTGTCACCTCTTCCTCGTAATCTGCCCCAAATGGGGCTAATTCGCGCGCCCTCCCGTTGCCGTTGCACCAGTCGTGGCGTATCACGCACCACTTCCGCTACCTGGTCGACCATAGAAGGAAGGGGTCCCGGGTATTCTGAGTATTCCGCGCTTAGTGCTCGCCGCCTCAGCTGAGGCTGATATTTGGACTGTGGCGGAACGTTTTCCGTGGGTTGTGCCGACGATGACGACGGCAGTGCTGACGGCATCGACTGAGTAAAAAGCGTCATTGGCACCTGCGCTGGCTGCTCCGTTGACCTTACTTTCGCTACGCCCGCTCTAGACCTCGTGACCGTCGGCGTCACTTCGGCTATGTCCTGCTCGAAGAGCGCCTGCAAGCCATCCAGCGATCTGGTTCCGTGGAGCTGCCCCCCCCTGGCTTCGTCTCTCACTTTGCCCACAACCCCGATAAGGCCTCTGTTGCCATAGGGTAGGGGGTAATGCAAAGTCTGCCGATATCGCGGCCGCTGCTTCCCTGCTGACGGTTGGGGGAAACCAGGAGTCCGCTCGTCCAGTGGCAAGTTGTTTGTACTCTGCAAAAGTCAGCTCGTCTGCTTGGTCGACATCGCCTGCGTCTAAGGGGTGCAGTTTGTACATTCCTTCGGGGGGTTTCTCGCCCATGATGTGCGTTCGAGTGATGGAAATGATGAGACCGTCGAAACAAAAGACCCCCCCCTCTTCCACGCCTCACTTGAGGAAGTAGGTTTCCCTCTTCCCCAAGAATACGCCGAGATATGTACCCTGAGTCGCACCTTTCAATGTCCCTTCTCCACCTCCTTAGCCTCTCATCTTCCCTTTTGGGCCTCCCACTCCTTAAGCGGACAGCGAACTCCTCCCTTTTTCCTGACGAAACCCCCACGATGTTCT
Source organism: Postelsia palmaeformis (assembly GCA_037834295.1). Lineage (NCBI taxonomy): Eukaryota > Phaeophyceae > Laminariales > Laminariaceae > Postelsia > Postelsia palmaeformis. The sequence goes on along the minus strand of JBBMHQ010095072.1, from coordinate 8,851 downwards.
CCACGACTTCGGCTGCTTCCACCCTACACCCCGCTTCCCTCAACGTAGGTAGCACTACCTACCCCCACTCCGTCGAGCGAAGTAGGTTCGGGTAGCATTCCAACAGAAGAACCCTGGCAGTGGAATCATTGAAGCCCTTCACGATTTCCGTTGCCAAGGTTGCTGCTCCACCGGGCCCCTGCTGACCTGGCTTTCTGGATGCATCTCCCATCACTACGCTCGGGCTTAAGTTGCTCAGCAGCATTTTGCAATCTTCTCTCCCTGGTTCCGCTCATCAGTTGAGCTCCTTGATCCAACCCGTTCTCACCAGCGCACTCGAGCGCTCTCCAGTCATGGTCGGTGGCACGCTTGACTGCGACCAGCTCCTTCGCCGCCATGATACCATTTCCCCCCCCGCAGCAGAGCACTGCGGCGATTGGGTGCTCCTCGGCTGCGGACGTTATGGCGGATTTATCAGCGTCTGCGTCGACGGCTCTGCCTGGGGTAAAAAAACACGCTCGCTGCAATCAACGCACTCTTCCCCGTTGGCTTGTTCACCTCGTCCGCCCCCAGTTCGCTTCGCAATACACCGTCGAGCACCGGTCCCTTGGATCTCCGGTATGTGGTCGAGAGGGCGTCCGGCAGCTGGTGGTTTGCCCCCGGTCGTCACTGGAGGTCAATGTCGTGCTCCATCAACCTGGACGCTCACCGGTGGAGCTTTTGACAAGAGAGCCCGGCTCTTGAACAGCCACGTGAGTGCGGAGCAGTCGGTCAACAGAAAAAAACTTCCCCACAAGAACAGTCTGAAATACTGGATGGCCCACAACACTGCCATCACCTCTCGTTCAGTTGCGGACCGTTTGACATCCATCCTTGACCACCGGTGGCTCGCGTATCCAATAGCACGTTCTTCTCCCCTGGTGTCCTGCGTAAGTGTCGCTCCCGCCCCCAGCTCGCTGGCGTCCGCATGCAGCTGAAGCGTGGCCTCCCAATAGGACAACGGCAAAATCAATAACGATGTGAGAAGCTCGATCAGTGCGTTTAGGGCCTTGTTCTGCTCCACACCCCACGGCACCGGGAGCCTCCTTCCCCTTTCTGACGCGAACCGCTTGTCCCTAAGCAAGTCCGAGATAGGTGGTACGATCGAGCTGTATCCAGGTACAAACTTCCAGAGGTATCTGCTCATGCTCTGAAGTTACCTGACCTCCTCCACAGTGTTGGCGCGAAAGAGTTTGGCCACCGCTTCTATCTTTGCATGTGATGGTTGTACGTCCAGTCTACTGACCCCCATGTGGACGAACTTCTGCTGCGGGGCGCACCTAATCGACTTGTTCAGGTTCACCGACAACCCGGACTGCTGGAGCCGTCTCAGCACCTTCTCCACCAGGTCTACATGCCCCTCGACGTGTTTGGTGTAGATGATAATGCGTCAAGCCAATTAGTTCTGAACGTTTTATCCTTTTAGATGACCTAGCGCCCCCCCAACATAGGCCGCAGAACCGGAGGGACAAGTCTTTAGATCAAAATCGCATCGGTTGAACCCCCACAGCTCCCCGTTGGCGTAAACGCGGTCTTGTGCTCTCCTTTTTCGCCGATTTCCAGCTGGGTGAAACCTGACGCTAGATCAATGTATGTCAAGCACGGGGCGCCCTTCGTGTTGTCAAAGATGCTTGCGATAACCCCCAGCCCTCCGCTGTTGGATTCCAGCAACGCGCTCAGCCCTCGATAGTGCTGACAAACCCTCACAGTGCCTTCTTTGCCACCACGACACAGCTTTCTGCCCACGCTGACTGCGACCGGCGAATCGTCCTTGCTTTCTGTTGTTTCGCCACCTCGCTCCGGATCATGACCGTTTCCTCCGGCAAATACTGCCGGTATTTTTCCGCGTGGAGCGTGCAACTGCTGTCGGTCAGCGGAAGCTGCAACTTAGGAGCCATCCCACGGTAGGGGTGCACCAGAGGTTCCTGAGCCGCTCACATTAGGAGCTCAATATCTCACCCGATACAATGCTTGGAAGAAGTTTGTTTTTGCCACCCGACCGGCACTTGTATGCGCTAGTCCTAAAACGAATATTCGAGTAAAACTTCTTCCCAACTGCTGGTTCCTCACTTAGGGAACTCAATGGGTCAGAAACATTCGGCCCAGCAAGTGCAACGCTACCGTAGGGTGACTCTTTGCACGGTTGCAGGCCGGGACGATCTTCGAGTTCACCGGAGATACGTGGCGGTACTCCTCCAACGCTCAATCAGGACTTATTTCACTGGAGCACTCACCTGAGCAATCTTTCACTGGGACACGCGTCTGAGCAACGTTGACCAACAACAAATCCATCCGGTCGGCGTCCGGCCCCTCGCCCACATGTTCCTCCGGCGCCACTGATACTGACTGTTCCTTCATCTCCGATATGCCGTCTGCCTGCACGACGGGGTATACTAGCATACGCATGCGTTCCTTGTCCCTCGTGTTGACGGCGTAAATACGAGCAACGACCCCACCCTGCTTCAGTGCTAAGGGTACTTTCGACCAGTTCAACACCTTGGACTACAGCGGCGTTCCAGGGTGCCACTACTGCGCCCCGGCCGCGATCCCCAACTCTGCCCCTGTCTCCTGTACGAAGCCTTCGATTCCACTACCACCAGCTGTCTGTCTTGGGATTGGACCCCCTTGGCATAAGCGTCCACCTGCACGCTGATCAAACACAGTACCACCGTATGTCGGGCTGATTGTAGCTCCCACAGTAGGGTGCATGCCATCGTCCTCCCAGGCCGCCGAGCCCTCGCTGAGTTATGTAGGCGGCTCGGCTATTCCCGCCGGCTCTCCCTCTCCACGGGGTGGCTGGATGGCGCAAAACTGGTCCCACGTTGCCGTGTTCCCAGTCACTACTGGCCTCACTTCTGCCTTGCTCGATTGGGCAGACGCATGCCAGCTCACCGTCTTCCGCCCCACCAGTTCCGACGAGGAGGCTCCTGTTGACGAGATAAAGGGCACCCACGGTGACTCTGGTGCCGGTCTGAAACCTCCCCCGGCCGCGAAGCTGATTATGCTGTCGTGTTTTCTCAGGAGCGCTGCTCCTATGATACGGGAGGTCCTCCACCACCCGCACCAGTACATCGTGCACCCTGTCCTCCGGGCTGAACACCAGCGGTAGCTCGCATGAACTTGAATCTTTAACTGATGAGACTGCGCTGTTCGTGGGGTTAGCTGCCCTCAACCACTCTTGCCCCCTCGATCTCATCACCGACTGCTCCCCTCTTCCGCTGCGTTCGACGGAGCAAATAAATGACGCAGGAGAGTTTTTTCCGCCCCCTGCCCCCGTGTCGATCAGCACCTCCACAGGAATGCGGCAAATAGTCCTGGTGTGGTGCCACACGAACGCGCGCACCCACACCTGCTTAGCCCCCACTCCTATGGCCGCCACGCTACTTGGGGCATCCACACCTAGAGCACCTAACGCGAAGTTGCTGTACTGCTGTGCGAGGACGACCTCATCGTCGTTTACCCTCCCCCTCCCTCGCTGTTCACATGCCTTCCCTTGATCCAAACGGCGTCATAAGTACTGCCTCTCTCCTCCTCTTTTTCCCGGTTTGGCGTTCGATGCTCGCTTTGGCTGCTGCTCCCCAGGAGAGAACCCCCTTGGGCACGTCTTCAGGCCCGCGAGGCCCGCGAGGCACGCGAGGCACCTACGGCGGCCCCGCCCTCCTCGGCCGTGTATGTGCTTGACCTTTCGAGTACCGTGAGCATACCCAGCTCTAGCTACAGGGCTTGCGTCGGCGTGGTCTTGAGGGGGTGAAGTCCGCAGGGCATGACATTCTCGTCGTGCGAAAAGCGGCACCCTTCTCTACCGGCTGCGCTCTTGTGGGGGCAGTTGGAAGCCCTCGCATGAAATAAGCAAACCCTTTGTTGGCGCAAGGCGTCGATAATTACTCTGCCTTCGGCACCCGGGCTAGGTAGCTCCTCCCATTTCTTCCTGCGGTCTGTCGTCTGTCGTCTCCTATTTCTCGGGCGGTCATTTCGGACACCCTGGCAACTTACAAACGGGTTCCATGTGCACCCGGGGTAGAGGCACGGACATTGGAAAAGGACGCGACGAGTGAGCGATCGTCAAGCGCTGCCTCCTCCTCCTCTTCCTTCCCCTCTTCCTCCTCGCCCTCAGAGAATAATCCCCCGTCTATCGCGGCCAGCGCCGTGCAAGCGCTGTCCCGGAGCGCCTCTACCTTCTTCCTTCACACCTTGAGCAGTTCCCTGGTGAGCAGGTCGCCTCCTCCCCTCCATTCTTCCCTCGACGGAAACCCTCTTGTCTCGCTCTGTCCCAGGGGTAGCCTCCGGCCCTGCGATTACCCCGCTACGCTGCTTTGGCTCTGTCCCGTCGTGGGTACCGCGGCCAAGGGGTAGCGACTGCACTAGGGAGCAAGGCATTGATCAAGCCGTAAAATATGCCATGAGAGACTCCCCCGCGGTGTACCATGTACGGGTCTAGAGGTTTACCGGCTTCCACGTGCACGGGAGTGAGGTATTGCTTAACGTCTGTTCCCACTTGGGTGAGGAGATATCCCATCCCATCGCGATTGGAGGCGCTGATAAAGAAGATATTTACCTGTCGTTCACAGAGCTCCGCCACTTTCCTCCCCGAAACATACCTCCAAAAGTGGACTTCTTCCGACGTGTGCGACCACGCGTCGTCTGCTGCTGCCGCGCAAACATGCAGCACCAGCCGGCGGGCTGCGGCCATTCACGACTCCTCTTGGAGAAAGAAAAAGAAGCTTTGCCTCTATGAGCGCCGCCTCAGCCCTCTTCTGCGCCTGCCCTAAATGCGCCACTTCAGCTACCAGCATCCGGCACCACTGCCTCGTCGTGACCCCTTTGAAAATAATGTGGCAAAAAATCCCTTGGACAAGAGGTTTCTCCACCACAGAGTGCGGGCGCATCAGATCGCGCGTCGCCAGGGTGTTCACGAGGAGCTTTCCAAAGCACTCGACTCTTCATGGCGTAAGCCTATCTGCTCGGGGGCGGACAGGATTGATCCCATCGGTGGAGGACTGGTCTTGGGGCATGGCCCACGCCGCCCCCTCGATATGTGACATGATATCCGTAAACTTGCCGACAGACAGTACTGGATTGTTCCCCCATGAGAGCTCGCCCTGAGGTGCTACGACCTGTCCCACAAAACCATCCTGGCCTTCGATCAGTCCCATGTTGCCTACGATCTTGCTCACAACCCTTTGGGCCTTTTTGGAGCTGCTGAGTTACAAGCCCCCCAGGTGAGTTGCGGTCTGATGCGGTCCTACCCCCGCTGGTTGGGACGTCTGTGCGCTTTGGCTCAGGTGCCAGATCCAGGGAGTAGGACGGGGGTGGTGCTGGTATGGCGCCCTATGCTTCCCGCTGTATGTCGTCGGTGCGGGCAGGTGTAGCGTTTGCGCCTGGAGCGCGTGCACCAGCGGGTAATGCACGAGAGAGTACCCCCCCCCCCCCATGTTACCCAGACTCTATGGGTGCGCTCCGTAGCCAATCGGATGTCGTGCCCAGCTTGTTGCCGGTGCAGGGAACAGAAGCTGGGTCAACACCCGTTGCTACTGCTGCTGCTGCTGCTGCTGTTGCTGCGGCAGCCGCTGCCTCTGTTGGGAGATCAACGGCAGCCTTTAGCGTTCCGGCGATGAAGTCTGCTCCTGGTGCTGTACCGACCTCCCCTTCTTGCTGCGGCAGCGGCTCTCTCGCGGTGCACTGCTGTGGCTGCTGTTCTGGCTAAAACAACGACGGCGTTCTTGTGGTCACCGCCATGACTGCGGCGGCTGCGTTCCTTGCTGTCGGGGTTACGGCCGTGGTGGCGACGGCGGTGTTCTTGGCTATCGTGATTGTGGCCGAGGTGGCGGCGGCGTTTCTTGCTGCCGCTTCCCTGGCCTCGGCGGCTGCGGGGCTCCCTGTCGTGGTTGCGGCTACGTCGGCGCCGCTTCTGCTCGTCCTTATTACAGCTGCGTAGATGAGGCGCCTAACTGCCCTGGCTGCGGCGATGCCTGTGGTCGCGGCTGATGCTAGCGCGGCGGTCACGGCTACGGGGGCCGCTAGCCCCCCGTTTCTGGTCGGGACCACGGCCGTATTCACTAGGTGGGTAGCGTCGGCCCATGCCCCTCCCCTCCTATGCCTTGGCCCTGGTCACCATAGGGACTATGGGCGCGTCCGCAAGGCCGCCCGCTGCTGCTGCGGTTACCACGGTGGTCCTGGTCTCGGTCGCTCCCCCGGTCGCTGCTGCTGCGAGATGGTTCGTCGCCCCGCGCACTGCCTCCTTTGCCGGTATGTTCTGGATGGTCATACCTGGCCTTAAAAAACAATTGTCAGTGTTGGTGTTTTCAAGTTATTGATTCACGCTTGGCCTGACAGCGAATTACGTGTCCGTTATGTGCCATCAATGACCTTTTGCTCTTGGACGGGATCCCCACAGCAGTAGGCTTTACATCGTTAGATGCCGGTATCATTCGGACCGGGCAACCGGTACACGAGACTATGCGTGTAGCAGTACGTACGGCACCTTTGGTCTGTGTCGACACCTGTCGTTTGCATTACTTTTGTAAAGATAATATATGGTCAATAGCATACAGTCATTTACTAACGGACATAAATGTGCGCGATCATGAACAACGAGCAGACAGACGAGTACGAGCAACAAGCAAACGGAGCACGAGCAACGAATATGCCTATGCATTGACCGAACACATATATTCAAAGCAATACGAAACAAGCAGGCGGAGCACCATTTGCAGCGTACACAAATAACAATATTGCAAGTATGGCATGCCAGGCAGGCAAAAAAAAAACATGTGAGTTTACACATGCATACGAAATGTGGGTGTACACATGTATATGGATATTCTGCGAGATCAATGTGAGATGACGCCTGAGCAGGATGGCATCATTCCACCGTCTTGGCAGACTCTCCGATCTCCTGCTACAGCCTTGTAAACACTCCGATCCCCTGCAACGCCCTTCGATTTCCCTGGATTCAACATGATACAGCAAGGTGCATTTCTCAGACGCTAAAAAGGACCCGGACTCGTTAGATCTCTGAGGCCGACTCTCCTCTTGTTTGAGAGTTCGAGAAGTGCGTTCGTCCAGTAATGATCTGGTCACGCAGAAAGTGAGTCGGTGCAATGCGGTAGTTGCAATCAACGAGAGTGGACAATCAACAAAGCACCACAGACTTTATGACTGGCACAACGGGCAAGGCAGGACCCACAGGGCTGGGGGTCGATAGTAGAGGTATCGAAGATCACTCGGCTTTGACTTTCTTTGCACTTGGTGGTGTGCAGTAAACACCGGGTTGTTCCGTGACCTTGTTACTGGTTATTTACACTGAACTGGACGCGTTCCCATATCGGAGATCATCCCTGCCCCTACAAGATTCGCTCAGAAAAGCTAATCAAAGCTTCCCCTTTGCCCATAGAATCGAACCGACGAGTGGCACTGATTAGAGCAGCTGTTTCGCGCCGCATTACCCCCCTCGAAGCACTGTCGCGCTGTAACAGTTCCTCGGCGCTGTAACATAGCATGCTACTGCAGTACTGCTATACTGTATTACTGCTGCACTGCTGGGGGTGTGGGTGGTTTGGGTGGATAGGTGGGTTGGTCCTTCGCTACAAAGAGTTGCAGCATGAGCGGGTGATCAGCAAACACAACCCGAAAGCATGAATCGACGCATAACGACAGGGAGTGTTGTATCAAGGGAGGGAGATTTACCGGGGCTCGACAACTATGGTTGACGGACGAGAGAATTAGCGCAACACCGCTGTAAACCTCTCGCAGTACTTGCTGCCTAGAATCACGGGTAATGGTTATACTGGGTGTTTTGTACACCTTCTTGTAGTAATAGCAGCCTCCTTCCGACACTTGCTGCGTACGGCGTGCTTCCGAGAGGAACTTTGTGCTCGGTGCTTCAGTAACTTTTTTTGTGCGCGGGCTTCCATCCTTGTTAGTCTTTCCGATCGAGCAGCAGTTGCTTTGGGACCATGACGACCTCAAGAACTTCCGACCTGCCGTGATGGTGCTGTCGCTGCTTTGCTACTGCTGCTGCTGTCGTTGCATGTTTGATAACTGCTCCGATTTACTGTAGAGCAGGGAGCGACCCTGTCGAAACCCTCCAAAAACATGTGCTGCAAACCTCATGGGGCCAAGACCTTGCAGCCAGAAGTGACCTTGCACGGCCGTTTGTGAGCGGCGGGCAGCGACTTCATTGACGCCGCTAGCCAATCTTTCTGGTGAGCCATACTTCTAGAAGGTGATTCCACTCTATGTTACGATCGATGCGCTGTAGCCACTCAGCGAAACGGTTCGCTGCTCGTATCGACTCTGGCCCAAGTGGTAGTCTACAAGCGATTGTCCCAGGTCAGGCTGGGTTGGTTAGCTCAACGTGCAGGGCTCCGTTGAATCCGAACGTTGATCCAGACAGCTTGTATGTGTGTCGGCTACCTATTCGCGCGGTATACACGTCGGGTGCAATTTAGGACGAGATTCTGCCAATATTAGAGTTTTCGTGTGACGAGGGAGAGACGGACAAACGGACGGACAGACAGACAGACGGACAGACAGACAGACAGACAGACAAACACACAGTCAGACAGACAGACAGATAGACAGACAGACAGACGGATATACAGACAGACAGGCAGACACACAGACAGGCAGACAGGCAGACAGACAGACCGAAAGACCGACAAGCAGACATACAGACAAACAGACAGCCAGACAGACAAACATACAGACAGACAGACAAAAAGACGGACAGACAGACAGACAGACAGACAGACAGGCAGACAGACAGACAGGCAGACAGACAGACAGACAGACAGACAGACAGACAGACAGACAGACAGACAGACAGACAGAC
>JBBMHQ010095061.1:0-10372 GCA_037834295.1 Postelsia palmaeformis | reverse complement strand
TTGTTGTTGTTGTTGTTGTTGTTGTTGTTGTTGTTGTTGTTGTTGTTGTTGTTGTTGTTGTTGTTGTTGTTGTCTTTGCATGAAACCTTTATTTCTGCCCATAGAAATCAGTGCGCCCAGCGTCCGTCCTGACCCTTGTCCTAGGAGGGACACAAGCTATCAGAATATGTGGAAACAGGCTTGCAAATCCAGAGAAATCCAGAATAATCGCAACTGGATCAGTGTGCGCAAATGAGGTGCTAAGGTTATGCTATCAAGTACCGGAGTAGTAGTCGCACTACAAGCAGTATTTTTACGTGATCGTGTGTAGTCCGTTGGCAGACAGTCCTTATATCATATCAGGTGCGCGCAGACTCTCAAGAATTTTTCCGGAACTTTCTCATAGGCGGTCGGGGTTATGACCATGCTCGCGTATTCATCAGCAGGACTCTACAAGTGCCTGTTTTAAGGTTGAAGGGGTTCAGAATGCAGCAGCTGCGTAGCTGCCCCGCCGATAGATGGTCGATTCCAACAGTCCATGATATACACCTGTCAGGGCAGATAGATAGATCCTTGATCTGTATGATCTGTATGGTCTGTATGATCTACAGCTACGTTGCCGGTTGGGAGTCGTGTAATCTGCAATATCTACTGTTGGACATGTTTCCTGGGTTTGATATGTACTACATAGATCCTGCGCAGCACCACAGATCGGCAGTATAGGATCTGCAGTAGATGATCTAGATGATGCATATCACCTATCTGTAGATGATCCATCTTGTCTATCTGTAGATGATCTATCTTATCTGTCTGTAGATGATATATCTGATATGTCTGCAGATTATCTATTTGATCTATTTGTAGATGATCTACCTATTCGGCGTGTATAACGTTGTACGTTTGCGTGTACCACTCTGTCCCCGAATGTAATGGCCTGTTTGTCTTTTAATATTCGACACAAACGTTCCCAATGTTGAGGGACAAAGTGGTAGCTCTTTTTCGGCTCCAAAAACGATCGTAGTTCCAGGCTTTTTGTCTCCGAAATGCGGGCGAAGTTCCGGACTGGCAATTACAAGTTACATGCCATCTCTAACACGCAAGAACAATGGTAGTGTTATTCCGTCATCTCCTGGTTATCTCCTGGTTCTGGTAATTGAGGTTTCAGCATATTCGCAGGCGTGTTTGACCGGGGAGCGGGTGAACTGGGCCCGCTCTCTTTCTCAGAAGTATCACCAGCCGTTTCGCAAGAGCCACCCAATGCCCTACGTATGAGTTGCAGTTTGAAAATATCAACCTGACCGCCAACTAAAGATACACTTGAATCTGTTGTGGCCATCTAAATATACCGACCGTAGGACGGCCAAACTGCTGATACACTCCAGCTTCCTCTAAATCGCGATTTTCTTGCTCGAAATTTTAAACACCGTCCGTGTAAAAAGGAAGAACGGGCCATATATAACTCTCACCAGATGGCTACTACAGCAATAGTACTGCTGTCAGTGACAAAAGCGAGCCTGATTCGGTCGCATTCGAGGTCTAACTAAAAACACGTGAAGCCACGTGAAGAAAAACAAAGGAGAAGTTCGACGAGAGGTCTGTAAACCGTTTCGAGAATTATCATCAGGGTTTTTGTTCGCTGTTGGAAAACTAATCAGGCGCTTGGTTCATACCCTTCGGCTAATAAACTGTTTACTTCGATAGCAGCATCGTGCACAACTTTGTTTGTTGATAGATCGCGTGCGGGTGGGAATACCAAATGGATACAGCAACGTAAGGGCGCTTGCTGGCTAGAATGGCAGAAAAGACGACGAGAAAGCGCCGCTGCTTGCACCTGGCCAGCCGTCGCTAGGTCGCTACGAGGCCAGATATTTCGTGACTGCTCGTGATTCCTCGAATTCGTCGCCAGGCGGCGACTCGGGGGAGTAGGCGAGAGAGCAACAGCAAAGATTCGTGCCGATTGTTCGGGTTTTGGGTTTCTCCTGTGCTGAGCGATGGCGTTCTTGAAAATATGTTACGTAACCCGTAATTATTCACTCCACGGCGAATCGGTTTTGTGCTGTGGGGTGTGAGCTGGGTCGGGCTTTGTTTCGCCGTGTTGCACCACAATCTTGAGGGAGAGTGGGAAAAGTGCACGCACCAGGCAGATTATCGCTTCCAAGGGTGATTTTCGTAGGTTACATGCTCCGGGGGGCACCCGGGTACATACCCGAGTATGGCATGAGGGTCCATACCCGAGTATGACATGATGATACATACCCGAATATGATATGGGGGTACACACCCGAGTATGATATGAGGGTACATTCCCGAGTATGGCATAAGGGAACATACCCGAGTATGACATGAGGGAACATACCCGAGTATGACATGAGGGAACATACCCGAGTATGACGTGAGGGTACATACCGGAGTATGACATGGGGGTACATACCCGAGTATGACATGAGGGTACATACTCGAGTATGACATGAGGGTACATACCCGGGCATGTCCAACACGACCGGGCTTTGCACCCGGGCATCCTATACCCGATACAGAGTATCTACACGAGGGTTGCATCGATATTTTTTTTCAAATGTTTTTATTACAGTTCAGGACTCCTATACACTGTTGTAATGATAAAACGATCAACAAGAAACGCAGGCTAAAATCTGCAGGAAAACGAGAATTTCGGGAGTCGTTACATGAAACTCGGGAGTCGCTGCACTGAATTTAGTGCACAACGCACGCACCGATTCTCGAACGAAAAAACTCGCCTGGATCTTATTTTCTGTTTCTTGTTACTAAAAGAGAAGGTGTTCCGTACGACTACTGCTTGTATGTTGCTCCGATCCCTGCATACGCAGTTCGGGACTAATCGTTCCTATTAATAGCACGAAGAGGCCAAAAGACCAAAAGTTGCTTTCACGGGGGACCACAGTGAAGATCAAGGACCTACGGTACAAGAAAAAACGGCATACCAGTACCAGGTATATTTCCCTATTTCTACCTACGTACACTATTTGATCCTACCAGGTACCAGGTATTTATTATGCCCCCCCGTTATACTCCTCCTAAGGGGAAGCAACAAAAGCAGCAAGCAAGCAATTCTCACCCATTTGGGGCTGCACCTGGGAATCAGAGGCAGGTCTAGGGTTTCTGGATACGGCGGTTCAGCGCTGAAAAGGTCATGACGCAGGTTGGTCGACCCTAGGCCTGAAAGTTTCGACGGGGAACTAACTCTCCTTGCTTCTCAATGATCAAAAAGGTCAAAATATCAACAAACCGTGAACCCACGAGCCCACGAGTGTACAAGGTATCGCGCGGTGTCGTGCGTGTAAAACACGCACGCGCACGCAGCTCCGACGATTTTCCAGTCAGATTTTTCTCGACGGCGGAGGAAGAGGAGGAGATATTCATTATTCGTTATTAATATTATTAGTATGGTGTAATGTCTTGTGCGTTATACTCGATACCAAGCCACAAAAAACAGTTTTATGCTTTCTGTACAGCAGTAATGCTCTCTGTGAATATTCCGCAGGTGCATACAGCAGTATATATGTACTCTACGTACCTGGTCCATTTGGTAGTCTTAGCGTGTATATGGATAGCAGCTGGTTAAAAAAAAAGTACCGCCTCTGTGACTAATATCATACCGTAGAAACACGCATTATCCTGATGATGGGACACACCCCGTCACATTTTTTTCCCGAGATGCTCTCTCGACAGAAGTAGAGAGAGAGTGAGTGCAAACGTGGAGCGATGCTTCTGTGGCTCAATAATGGGAACTATCGAAATATTTTTCCAAAGCCACCATTCTCGTTGCGTGTGTCCCCCACCCCCTCCCTCGTTCTGGAAAACTTGGGCTCGGATAAGTCATCTCACGGGGGGCAAAGATGTCAGGAGACAGCACTTTCACCCCTTTGACAGACAGCAACTTTGCCTTGACATGCCGTGACTGACACCCAACTACTAGGTTTTAGTGTGGAAGGCTCGGGCCTACACCCTTGACAGCGCCGCGTTTTGTCTTGCTTGACATGTCTCCTGTCTCCTGATATATTTGCAGGGGGGAGGTGTTACATTGCGCGTGTTCTACAGCAGTACCACTCTGTCCCGAAGCGTAAGGACCGTGTTTGTATTATTTTTCGAGCCGAATGGTCTCCTATTTTCGGGACAGAGCGGTATCAACACCCAGGACAACACCACACCCCCTCGGACGATCTTCAAAGCTATGTTTCTCGCCAACGGGGAGGGCGTACTGAGTACGCCGAGCGATGCGTCAATATGCGATCCTCTTGCCGAAATAATTCCAAAATCGTCGTTTTGGTTGTGTGTGCCCCCCCCCCTCTTGTTCTGGACGAAACCAACTCTGGAATTCGTCCCAGGGGTATGTTATGACCTTGTTTATATTAATAGTGTGATACGGTACGGTACTCGTACAGCAGGGGCCCCTCTATAATGCCGCTTTGATAGTGGCGGCGGCCGATCTATTGCCGGTGAAATCGTTTGGCACATGTCACTCTGGGTCGTTTTGGCGTTAGTACGGATACTACAGCAGGCGTTCCTGATATTTCACGCCCAGATTGGTGTACACCTGGTGTACTGGTATATGGGATCAACCGGTGTGGTATTAAAGTGTGGGGAATATGCCCGCTATATTACCGGTGTGTGTAGGTAGGCGTGCCGCATGCCGGCACTAAATACAGAGGGACCGCTATTTAGGCTACTGCCTGTGACTGTCCCAGGTACCTGGTGTGTTCACTGGACGGAGGGAGGAGTACTCTTGGTGTCTGCGGCGAGTGCACCACGGGTGCAATAGGTAGGTAGCCCCCCCTCTCTCAACCCTGTTGAGACTCCAGTCCCGTTCTGGTTGCGTGCTCTACGTCTATGATACTGCAGCACGTGAAGCTTTTGGCGAAAGCCACATGGAATTGAAATCCGCAATTGATGCATGCACCTCTCGTACGCCAGAAGGTTTTTTTTTCGAGCCACCCTCTGAGTAGCCCCGCAACAAGCAAAACCCCGCACGTAGACCCGATCCCCTTTAGGATTGCGCGCACGTTGTTGGGCACAAACTGCGAATGACTACTTGCTGCGTAGGAACTGTTTTTGTCAGTACGTGCGAGTAGGGGGGGGGAAGTGGGGTGTACGACGAAGAGGCAGAACGATAACCACCCCGTTTCTAAGAAGGTCAAAATGAGAAAAATAAGCATAAAAACGGTGGGGTGGGATTGGTGAACTTGAGTTACGAAAACTATTATTAGTTCGTATTCACACCAAGATGTTGCTACATACTGCCTGCGTAGTGTTTGCAACCACTTTTTTTCAGCTGGTTTTAGTATTCCCTCTCCCTGTGTGGGTCTCAAAAGTGGATATGTACGTGGTGGGGTGTCGTTTAATATTTATTTTCACGTACACGCCTGGTAAAAGGGTGCACGCGTGCACACATCTGAACACATCGGGCGGACATGACCGTGATATTCCGCGGCTATTCCGAGGCAACTACTGTAGCTTGTATATAATACCACTCTGTCCTCAAGCATAGGGATCGTTATGGTTTCATACTACGTAAGCATTCCTTATATTTAGGGGCATAGTGGTGCTAAATGTCCCTAAACATCGGAACCGTTTGGTGTATTATTAGTATGTAAACGTTGATTATATTTAGAGACATAGTGGTACTAAATGTCCCTAATCATGGGAACCGTTTTGGTTTAATATTAGTATGTAAACGCCCCTTATATTCAGGGACGGAGTGGTACTAAACATTTGGCCATCCCTGTTTTTTTCATTCAGATTTGCTGCGTGATCTATCAATAGAGTATAAGTTCGCCCCGTGTGGGATTTCTCCTCACGTGACACGGATCTTTTGCACACGCGCTTTCGCCTGCCTGGTGGAATCTGTAGGTTTGGTCATGTCATAATGGCAACTGCCGCCGGCTTTTAGATGATATGCAGGTCTACAGGTAGATCATGATCTGTTAGATGCGTGAAGAGAAGAGTACCCGGGTGTTAAGACGGGTACACAGCCGCTGTTAGACGGGTACACAGCCGCCGTTAGACGGGTACATACCCGGGTGACCACCCGTCACCAAATGGCCGTAAATACTCGCGAGTACACGGGTATTTTCCTCCGCCCAAAGGTAGACGGGTACTTGTCGGGCGACACCTACAAAACAGGTTTATAGTGAGTAATATGTCGGATGTGTGAAGGGGCGGGGGTATATATTTATACATACTATTAAATAGTTGAGTATATATATAATACCTGATAGTTGAGTATCACTGTGTTAATAGTAAGGGCCTATACTAACGGGGAACTTGAGTTGGAAATAACTTTATATTCCGAATTATTTTTTTATTGACAACTATTAATACAGTAGTACGCCGTCCTCCCATAGGGACCCGCACACGTTTTTTAAAATCGAAATCCAAGTGGAAATCATTGAAATTAATTTTTTATTTCCAACCAGAGTTCCACATTCAGGTGAGCCCTAAGAGCGTTGAGTTGCTCAGGAGTGCGCTCGATTCTCGACGCTCGATTTTTTTGCAGAACGAGAAAGAAGGTTGCCAATCAACACCCAACAAGGAACAACAGGGTGTGCGTTCGGGAAATACCAGGTCGCAAGAGAGAGCCTTTTTCCGCGAATGTCATAATTGTGAGTGTTGTCTTCACTTTCGATCGTCCTCTCGATGTATACCCAATCTCATCAGTACACCCAATGTCCGTCCTGGATCCTCATCCTGAGAGAGACTGCTATTACCAGGGACCATCGTAAGGGTCGTTCTTATCGAGCAACTTTTTTCCAAAATTTTCAAATACTTTTTTCGCGCAATTTTTAGGACTTCCATATTTTCCAAAAAAAAACCCCAAGTATTGGAATGCGAAGCCTTCCAATTATTTTGCCCTCTGTAAAAATTCCAAATTTCCCGAAAGATCCTGTTTTTTCGGAAATCTAAGAAAAAAAAATGGAAAATTTGGAAATGAAGTTGCTCCGATAAGAACGGGCCTAAATAGGAGGAGATGTTGTGAGTAAAAACAGGTAGAAGTACACAGGACCAAATTTTGTGAGTAAAAACAGGTAAATATATACCTTATAGGTCTTTGTGCTACCATACCAGGATATGTCCTTTTCACTATGGTCCCCCGCAAGACCAAAAGCAAAAATCGTCGCAAATTCATGGGTCAAGCGAGTGACATATGCCAGCGTACCGAGTACGAGAATACAACAACACAAGCAAGAACAGAAAATGAGAACGAGAGGGCAATAAAGAAAAAGTATTTTCTGAAATGTTGTTCGACTTTATTAGCACCCTTATTTATCGTTGCCGTTGTAAAGATAAATATGACCGCTGAGAAAAAACAAAGAACGAGCGCACCCACCCCCCGCGCTGGGCGAAGTTTCAACAGTCTTCAACGGTACCACCCTTCTCAGGACCACGTTTGGGTGAGAGACTATATACCTTAGTAATGCGAGTGACCCCCCCCCCCCTCCCTCCCCACAGACTGACTTTTCCGAGCTCGATGTCTCCACAGCAAGAAAACGTCAGCGCCGAAAAGAGTGGCGTTGGGTAGATGTCGTTGAGGGCTGCCTGAAAACGTGTCGTTTGGTATTGGCATTTTCTTTGTCAAGGAGTTATCGAGCTCGGAAAGTCGGTCCGGGGTGTGCGTGTGGCGTTTGCTCGCATTTTTTTTACGGTACTTGAAGTTAGGGTCAACAGGGTGAGTGAGTGAATAGCTCCCCTTCTTGAGTATCTGACCTGCCTTTGGGGACGAGACCATTGTGCCAGCAGTTGTTACGAAGTGACCTTAGGGTCTGAGAGGGTGGCTGTTGCAGTTCATTATGGGCCCGAGAGGAGGAAGGATCCAACGATAACAAACGTTTTGGAATATCTTCCTCCGAGATTTTTTTCGAGGACCATACGAGACCGCTGCTCTTTTCCCCCCCGCTTGGCACCCTGACACCACCCGGACCGAACTGAGCCCCTCCAAACTTGAACCCGGAAACATCTAATTAGCCGCCGGCAGGACCCCACCTGGCACCGTGATCCCACGCAAACGGCCACAAAGTTGGGGGAAATATCGACCGAACCAACCCATACCTACCCATGTACTATTACGGGGGGCCATAGTTAACAGGACCTACGGTACACACAAAAACCTATATATTTGCCTATTTTTACTCACAATATTTGGTCCTGTTAACTATGGTCCTCCGTAAGAGTAATATTACGGTAATAGTAATATTACGGGGCATACTTGGTCCTATTTACTATGATCCCCCGTATTGGGTATATATATCCACGTACGAACAAGCAGTATCTCACTTTGCAGTATTGGTCATCCCCCCTACGATTTTTCACTCTTGCAGTGGCCACAAAGCACGTGGAATTTGAGTTGGTGCCTGTCCAGTGTAGTTGGGTTAAAAGGGTTGTACGGGGTTTTGTGTTCGGCAGCCCCCCCCGTCCCGACAGATGCGTTTTTTTTTTGTGTCGGGTGCGAGTAATAACAACCGTTTTTTCTCGCCGGAAAAACAAACAGTCCGATCAGCCGATCAGCTACGAGCATAAATATATATATATATATATTATATTTATAAGTACAAGGGGGGCTTCGCCGCGGCGGGCTGGCGCCTGCCGGCGGCTCCGCGCATGCCCGTAATGGTTGAAGGCGTAAGGGTATGCAACTCGAGGCTGTTGGTGCGACGGTACTGCAAAGTGCATCATAAAAAAACAGTTTTGAGCAAAAGGAAAGAAAACGCTGGAGACACGAGAACGGCAAGAAAAAAAACGTCCGCCATCGGGCACAACAATATCGTTCGTAGAGCAGCCAGCAGCACTGCAAAGTACTGCGTACGAAACGCTCGACGTTCTTGCTGCTCTATACTTGGTATGTTTTACTCTGCAGATAGCCACAAAACAATTATTAATGGTTGAGCAGCAGCAGCAGCAGTCGATCAAGCAAATCGATAGTACGAAGCACCGGCGATTACGTTGGTGCAGGAAACTCATCAGCAGCAAGCAGAATCAACAGCAAAGCGTGCAGGTACAGCAGCAACAGCAGAGCAGCGGTGTAACAGCGGCAGGAGCAGCCGCAGTAGCCATGAACCACGGTATTTCAAATGGCGTTTTGACGGGCTGACGGGCCGAAGGCAGTCCTGACGGGACAAAGGTAGGCCGTCAACCGAAATCTGTGAGAAATGCGTACTGGTACAGTGGCGATCAGAATTGGGTATCGATCACTCTACTACTCGTCGAACTCAGTATCGACCACTTATACACTTGGTACAATTCGCAGCTGACGTATTTGAGATGTTTCTCGCGCCCCGTCTAGGCACTGCGCGAGCGTGGCAGAGGCCGTCTGTCTCTACAACAAGCAGTAGGCACGACGAGGAAAGGTATAAGCATACCCTCGAGGGTCAGCAACGCCATGTTGCAGGGTGAGCGCAACGCGTATATACAGGCATACATGTACTCGTTCATAACTTATTTTTCCCCTGGCAGTTACATAAAATACAAAACGCCTTCACAACAAAACCAAAACTCCACGATGCATGTGACACTGATTGCCATCAATGGGAATGACATTCCCATTCATTGCCATTCCCATTGCTGTCGGCCAGTGCTGCTGTTCGTACAAAATTATTTTCGTAGACACCGTTTGTACCTCCACCACCTTACCGCTGGTCCCGCGGCGTAGCCTCGTCCGATTCGGTCGACACCAAATAATCCGTCCTCTCTGTCTTACGGAGTCTGGTCGCCCGGCGTGCACAGCAGCCGAAGAGGCTCGTGGCGTTCGTTTCGCGACCATATGCTGGCCTATGAATCTCAACATTTTTGAGCTAAACTCGTGCTTTCACACGTAAAATAGCCCAAATCGGAATTTCGATACTCGTTTCTTGAACGCCTAACCCTCAACGCACAAGCAACGGTGGGGCATGAGACTGGCCACCCCAGCCCATACTCCCCACACTCTTGCCGCCATGAACTGTCGGAAGCGGTGGAGGATGCATCCTCTCCCGTTTCGGCCGAAGGAGGAGAGGTCCAATCTGGGTGCTGGCATCGTGAACATAATATTTTTAACGTCACGAGCGAGCATAGATCTCGGCTGACGGCACGTTTGCCCCTTGACGGACAGCCGTCAACGACATCCCATTGCTCAAAATAATCACAATGATTTGTTCCCAAGACTGACGTAGAATTAGGGCCCATCTTAAACGGGGAACTTTACGTGGAAATAAAATATTTATTTCAATGAATATTAATTTGATTTCGAAAAAGAAACGTATGTGGGTCCCCTCAGGGGGGGAACGGCTTTTACTAGTTTTGAATTAAAAAATAATGCGGAATCTAATTTTATTCCCAACTAAAAGTTCCCCGTGAAGATGGGCCCTTCCACCGCTCACGATTATAC
>JBBMHQ010095050.1:0-10373 GCA_037834295.1 Postelsia palmaeformis | reverse complement strand
CAAAAAAGTGTCACAAAAAAAAGGGAGGTTGTGGTGATGCCGGGAATCGAACTCACGGTATGTATTTCATTGTAGTTATTTCAGTGGTTTCCTCCAAAACCGAAAGTGGCTTATATATTTTGTCAGACTGGTATACATCAAGCATCATACTCTTTCCGAGGGTTTGTGTTGGTGTGTTATCCCGTCACTGTTGCTGTTACTACACGTGTTGTCGGCATACGGCATTACGGGAATACTAGTGTAGACAGCGATACAGAGTGCAGAGATGTCCATCTGGCGAATGTATGCTGTGTGATATATGATGGGCTCACAAAAACCTGCTGCGCGAGTTTGTCGCCCCCCACAATTCAAATGAATCGAAGGTAACCGGCTCTTACACTTTCCCGTTCTACTCGTTTACAAGTACAGAGCGCAAATGGTGAAGTTGAAGGCTACAAATCTATGAATACGAGTGCGTGGGCAGTCAGTATGTGGCTTGGGATATCACCGACTATGCCGAAGCGGCTTAAACACGCCAGAAGCGGGTTAAGGCATGCGCAGTTGGACGCGCCGGAGGCGATTTTTCAACAAGACTCGCTTAGTTGCCTCAAGTGTCTTTTTGTGCCTTCGACAAGGTATTCGCCTTAAAAAATGTCTCAGACGCGCCTCACTGCCTTTTCTCGCCCCACCATGCGTTTGGTACATCGAGAAGAGGAAAATGGTATTAATAGGTACAGACGGTAACGCCTCACACATATATAAACGACACTGGTTCCTACTGTAGTACGACAGAGGCGGGCACGATTAGACAGCATTTGAACAAGTATGATTGTAGATAAATGCGTGTCAAGGTAGTGCATAGTAGTGCAATACTCGTATCACATCACAGTCCAACGTCGACGCTTGTATTTTTACACCTCCATCTGATATCAAGCGGTGGCACAGCTCAAGGTACATCATCAGCAGTGCGGGTGTGTGCATGCACCAACGGAAAAGAACAGTGCGGAGGCGAAGAAGCAAACAAAACAAAATCACGGAGCATCTTCGCGGAGAACAAGTGATTTAGAAGTACTTTTGAAATTCCAGTCGGCCATTACTTTCAAAAGAATAATGTACCTTGGGGAAAAAACTGCATGGAATATGTCTAACGGCGTAATGTTGCTGCGCGAAATTTGCCTCATTGCCCATTTTTGAGCGCAGGAGCGTTGCCTTATGAAAATAGGGCAAGCAACGAGACCGCGTCTAAGCCGAGCCCCTGCTGAAAAAGTGTTTCAAGACATTCTGTATGACATGCCTTAGCCGCCCCGGATCCCGTTTTATGGAGTTCGCATCCAACAGCGTTATTTTGGTGCGCAGTTATTGATTAACCGCTCCTTTTCGAGCGCAGGGACGCTGTTCAGCGGAAGCGAGGCACGGAAGGGACGAAACAGAGTCAAAGACAAGCCCTTGCTGAGAAAGAGTTATATTACAACCTTTTCGACATTTTTTACGTAGCCGCTAGGGCTTACCACCGACCCCATCATTTTACTTCGTCAATCTCCAGATTATTCAGAATGACCACCAAGGCCAGAATTATCAGAATATTCAGTAGTTCAGAATATCCAGTGCGTTCAAGTTTAGACTACGCTCGGGACTAGAGTGTCCAGAATATCAAAACTGCAAAGCTACGTCGGAAAGTTGGGGTGGGCCAACTATTAATGCAATACATCTACGTATAAGATACCTGGCATATTTCCCGTATTGTCACTGTCTGGGCGGCCTGCGATATATTGGCCCGCAGAAAGCGTCAAACTTGTCAATTGCTCCATTCAATGTCACGGCAGCCCATAGCCTCGTCAATCAATCAAATGGTTGTTATGAGTTATCGAGACACTATTTTAATTCGTTTATTTTTTTATCTCATGTACTGTCATCGCCCTCCTGTTCTCTCTCCTTCCTAGTCGTTTCCGGACGGACGAAGAACGAAGCGATCGTGGTCCCGCTCGTGGCTGGAGACATGCCGTCAGACCGTGTCGGGGCAGCTGGCTTCTCCGGAGCAACCGCCGCGTTTCGTTCACGGTGATGGGCCGCCCGTGCGGAAGGGCTCTGCTCCTGTTCGATGTTGCCGTCGCTCTCCATGATATGCGCTGCCGAGAGATATCGGCACTACAGTACTTTTGTGTGGGCCCCCCCCCTGGGGGCGATATTTTGTACTCCGTATGTTGTTTGGAAGGTGTATCGGCCCAGGGGGGTGGTACCCAACGCACCCAGTGATGAACTTACGGTTCAATTTTAGTTTTGTTTTTATAGCACGAGGAGTGGTTTCCCGTGGTGGGGTGTTAAGGAGGGTGGTATCGTGATATCTTACTCCATATACGGTGATACTACTGTATATAATACGTAATCGCCCGGGCTGTCCCAAGCCTTGATCTAACCCCCTCCTCTTTTATTTCCCTGGGCAGTGGCGGGAGCCATGCTGCTGCTTGCTGTGTCCTGGTCTCGTGTGCTCGATGGATGGCCGACGCTCGTACTGCTGTTTGTTTTTGGCAACATACGGTGTACTCGACCCTACTTTCAGAACGCCACGACTGCACTACATATCGAAGGCCCACGTACTGTAGCAGCAAGCAGTACCTCGCACGAGTAGGAGTCCTCAGGGTACCAGAAGCTGAAGTGACTGAGTCCTCGCGAGTCCTTAGGGTACCAGAAGCTGAAATGACAAGAGTCCTCGCGCAACCCCAGGGTACCAGAAGCTGAAACGACTGAGTCCTAGCGAGTCCCCAGGGTACAAGGAGCTGAAATGACTGGGAAGTCGCGAGCCCCAAGAGTACCACAGGTGTACCAGAAGCTGAAAATACTGAGTCCTCGCAAGTCTCTAGGGTGCCATGAGCTGAAATGAATGAGTACTCGCGAGTCCCAGGGTACAGCTGATGACTGGGTGTAGATACACATACAACAATGACAGCAACAGAGCACAGTAGCACAGAAACCAGTACAGAAAGCAGCAGAATAGAGCTGCACGACCACTACAACAACAGCGGCAGCACTCGAGGTAGCATGAGCCACGGTAGTTCTCGAGTATTGGTTCGTATATTTTTATGATCTACAGAATAATAAGCAAAAGCATGTCCGACGGTCGCGAGCGCCTCAAACAACTGAAGTAATCTCTCCCCCAGTTTTTTTTTTTGTAGGACATTTCTTAATTATGCTCTACTGTGGCTCCGAAAACCAAATACGACATCAGCCCGTTTAGTTTTTTAACGGGCGACCCTGGGTGCATCGCGTGTCTCTCGATCACCCTGGTATCGACTCAGTTCCGGCCAAGCTTCCCTCCATCTCTGTTCATGCTGTGCATGAGAGCCCGGTCGGGCGCCGTCCGTGAGATGCGCGGCTCCCCGTGGAGCTCGTTGCAGCACATGGCGCATCGAATCCCATCCCCATTAACGGTGTTGGTCTCGATGGTTCATAACCATACCTGTCTCGAAAAGTAAACACCGCTTGTGACCACTTGCGTGTTTATTTTTCACAACAAAAAAAACTTATATTATCGGACATGTCGATCGGTGCTAGTGCTCAACACCAGACAAGCCATAGCTCTTCGATCCTGCTCCCCTCGTGTCTCCATCACCACGCAACTCCTGGGCACGAAAGCCGCCAGACCCGGGCTCCCGACCCACCCCCTCTATACGCCAGCGACCACCGACACTCAAGGCCGCATCTATCTCGGCTCTGGCGTGAGGCCTGGGGTGATGCACACCTACTCGAGCGATAGCGGTATATTGATCGGCAAGCAAAACAACTCTCCACGTATTAAATCCGTAGAACTGCGATGATGACATTCGTAGTAATAGTCATGTGGCGATCATCGTGTGACTATCAATGTTATGAAACAAGCATAACGACAGCCGCCGGCGTAAAGTCAACTAGCTGAAGGTTTCGATCTTTCAGTCGATCGCCCGCAACAAAAACGAGACAAACACATAGGCGTTTTCGATAGCAAACTTAAATATACCGGCATGTGACTCATTTTGACTCCCCGTCTTCTTGAACGATGCTCCAAACAGCAGCAGCAGCAGCAACAGTGGTAGCAGCCGTACCACACGGACGTAAACCACGGTCGACCCGGATTCATTAACAACAGTAGCAGCGTGAGAGTACAATTCCTGTACATAGTTGTTTACCGCAAAAAGCACACGGGATGATTCTCACCTGCGGAAACACAAGGAGGTGGTGTTGTCGATCAACACAGAGGCTTGAAGTGGCCAACAAGTCAAAGGAGGACACCTGAATAGCTCGCCAAATACAGCCACTGCTCCCCGCCTCAAAACACTCGTACATGTAATCTATCGAAGGCTCGTACCACAGCCTGTAAGTCTCAAGCTAGTTACAACGGAGGTGGGTAGAGTGGCTCATCACTGATGTGGCGTGTGATTATATATGATCATCACTAAAACTCGAGATTATTTTACATTGATGATTACTTAATAGTTGATTTCTGTGATGATTATTTCGAATAAGCACGCCAGATTCCACGAATTTCCTTCCTATTGTCTTGCAACAACACTTACTAGTTTTTAACCAAGTGAAAAACGAATATTGAAGACGCGGAGTGCGATTTCTCGCCGACCTTACCGAGCAGAAGCACGATACTTTGTGGGCAGCGGCGGGTAAAAAGTGCAAAGCCGGCGCCGCCGCGAGCGCGTAGCCGTGGCTTGCTTGAGCGTGGACGTTTCAACGACGGTAAAAAAAGCACGTTCGAATAACTGCTTCCAAATACGTGAGGCCTATGCCAATGGAAACGCAAAGTTTCCATAAAAAGTTTAATTCCGGAGATGTTTTCGTAGTGCCGCTGTGGGTAAAAAGGAGGAACAAGGTACCTAGCATTATCTGCAGGCGCCGCAGTTTCTCTTTCCTCGTTGCAAAATTGTCAACACGCTGATAAATGATGAAAACCAGCTCGTGCGACGAAAGACGCTCAATCTCGACATACACTAAGCCCACGGCCAGTTCGCTTGGTGTCGGGAAAGGCCAACGAGTAAAGATGACGGACTCGAATATATCGGGTGGATCAATGGTCTATAGGGAACAAGAGCTTGCCGGCGGCGTCCTACGATATTTTTCCAAACCTGAAAAAATACGTGTTTCGCCATCCGAGATGGATGGAGAATTATTGTCAAGTGTTTTGTGCACACCAGCGACCAATTGTTTTTTCATCATACGCCAGGCCAGCGCCCGCAACATGTCACCGGCCATTGTGTGAAGACGGTGACCCTAGGGTGGGTCGGAGCCCCTAACAAGCGCACTCCTTTCAAAATTCATGACGCAGTCGTTGGGTTCGTCGATCGATGTCCGTCGAGGACTCGGAATTTCGCCGCCTCGAGCTAAGCATCCGCCCCAGTTTTTCTGACGCCGATCTCGGCCCAACATTGGCCCCAGCATTGTTTTTTTCGGGGTTTTCCAAAAGTTTGGAACTTTCCGTTGGAAGGTTCGTGCCCACAGCAAGCCGTTGTGAAAACAATATGGCGGGTGTTTTTGAAATTCAAACTTTTAATAGAAACTTGGCGTTTCCATTGGCATAGGTCTTGCTTGAAACAAAGGCCGAGTAAAAATAGTGCGGTCGACAAAAAAAAAGACGTGTTTTGTAGATGGAAACAAAAACTAAAAGGCCTATTTCCTACCCTGGTACAGTATGCGGTTTAGATAATGAGCTTCAAATTTCGACCGGGTCGCATTTTCAGTTGTGAAATTAGCAAATCGAAACAGTCTTCTTTTCCGGAAAAAATGGACGTATTGTGCGTGCAGAGATTAGAGCAAACGCCGAGACCAATGGTTGTTGTTGTGGTCTGGCGCCGCGAAGAGACGCGCTGGGTGCGCTGCACTGCGCGTAGGACCCAAGCGTCCGAGCCAACGCTGACTACCCCTGGTCTGGCGGCGCAAGACGTGCAGAGTGCGCTAGAGTCAACCTGTCTTGGTATTTTGTACTGGTATTATAGAGTGTGGCTGAATACTGCTGCTGATGCTGCTGGAACCTACGAGTAAGTATCCACGGAGAGGTGCGTGCTCAGTGCGCTTCTGTTCGTCTCTAGGTCCGAGCCCGCGCCAGCCGACTGCAGTCCGGCCACGGAGAGATGGACCGCCCGCCGACCGCGCGTCGGGCGCGAAGCAACGTCGCCGAAAAAAGATGTGTCACCATCTAACTTCATCAATCGTTCTGCTGCTGTTTGCTGTCGTGGACAATATCTTGAATTTAGAGGCCATTCCATTAATCGACTTGAAATTCTGATGACCCAAGTCGTCGTATTTTGGGCCAAAAGCTGACGACTTGGGCCATCGGATTCCCAAATCGAAAACAAGTCGTCGTATTTTGGGCCAAAAGCTGACGACTTGGGCCATCGGATTCCCAAATCGAAAAAGCCCGGGTCAAATTTTGCATAATCGGACTGCATAAGCAGATGCTTTCATTCTTGGGATCGAAAAATACAAATCTGAAGCTCGAAATCGGAACACACAGGAAACAGCCTAACGACCGTTTCTAACGAACCAAAACAAAATCATGATTTGTGACTTTTTGGCATGACAAAAGATCCCGATCCGGGACGTTTCAGCACTAACGAAGAAAAACTGTCAAACGTCACGTTTCATGATATTTTCTAGTTGTAAATCTTCCAATATTTCGAATCAAACGGTTTTGGCGGATGGAGCCAGCTCTCGCGAGTGGAGCACGGCCAGGCCGGGCCGACCGCACCTGGCAAGGTCCGTGATATGTCCGATCACGGGCCGAAGCCTGACCCAGCCTGCGAGATTCCAATCTCACCGACCGTCGGCCAAGCCCGGTCCGCAAGTTTCCACCACACAGGGCGTCTGCCCGGCCTGGCCTGCGACATTCTCAGGGCCGTTCCTAACGAACCTCAACAAAGTCAAGATCGTGACTTATTGGCATGAAAAACTATAGTATCACAATCCGTGATATTTCAGTTCTAACGCACAAAGCTGGAAAACGTCACGTTTCGTGCTATTTTGGAATTGTAAAAATTCCGATAGTTTCAAGCCAACGGTTTCTGCGGGTGGAGCCAACTCTCGCGAGTGGGGCACGGCCAGACCGGGCCAGGCCGACCGCGCCTGGCCCGGCCCGTGTTCCATTCGAATCACGGGCCGAAGCCTGACTCAGCCTGCGAGCTTCCAATCTCACCCACCGTCGGCCCAGCCCGGTCCGCGAGTTTCCAACCTCACAAGCCGCCTGCCCGGCCTGGCCTGTGACATTTTCGGATCATTTCCGCTTCTTTCTTCGACCTGTGGCTCCTCGAAATTTCGAGGTCACAACGTACTCGGTAGCCCGAGCCCAGCAGCGGTATCTTTGGGTAGCCGCCCGCTGTCCTTAAGCGGCGTACGACGCAGAGTCTGCCGTGCCCCTATACGTAACGGTCTTCGGATATCGTAGGTGCGCGTGGGTTTCGTAGTGCCTTGATCAGGCGTATTTCGAGCCACGTCAAAAAGTCACGGATCGTGATTTGGTTTTTTTTAGGGCCGGTCTTAGCGAGGGGAAGAAAACTAAATAAAAAACGCAGAACAAACCTACCGATCACGTGAGCTTTAGTGGTCAAATTAAAAAAATAGAAGTAGAGATCCCGATACCTTCGTTTTCACATTTCGTTTTTTCAAGTCCCAGAGGACTTAAAAAAACGGAATGGGTGCCAAATAAACGAAATATCGGGTACCCAGGGTCGAAGAGGAACATAGGAGGAGCCCGAAGCGTTAGGACGAAGTTCCGATCAAGTTTCTACGATCGGTTGGCAAGAGCACGGTGGCCGAGGAAGTGCATGTGGCTGCCACGCGGCTTGGCTGCTGACGGCGCGAGTATTGGGTAGGAGTCACCAAGGGGTGCCTTCGCAAGAAACCGGGCCATCAGGAAGTGGCTGTGGCGGTGTTTCTTTCTACGTGAGTTCCACTCGACATTCAAACGTCTGCCATCGAACAGCGATGGCCGATACACAAGTTCTGGAGTACTCCGGAAGGGGCGGGTCGGACCACGAGAACCGCCTGTTGTGGGAGGTGCCTTGCGTGTGCGAGTTGTGTCTATCCACGGTCGCTGTTGAACGCTATCGCGGGAAATCACGTGTTATGGCGGTTGAGTCATACTGAAAAGATACACCGCGTACAAATTCGACTCGGCCTCTTCTGTTTGTTTCGTTTTTTTTTCGTTTTTTTTTTCTCGGTAGAATTCAACCTGCTGTTTTTTACGGAAAACGAAAGTCCACAAGTTTATTTCGTATTTTTGTCCTCGTTGAGCCCGACCCTCACGAGGAAAAAAAACGAAATGAAAAACGAAATAAAAAGCGAAGAGCATAGCCAAAGAGCACGTGAGTCTTATTGGTCCACCTGAAATATTAGACGTAAAGATCCCGATACCCTCCGTGTTTACACCGTGTTTTTTTCAAGTCCCAGTGCACTCAATTCTTACGAAATGGGTATAAATATGGGTCACCCAAGGGCGAAGAGGAACATAGGAGGAGCTCGGAGCGTTGTGATGAAGTTCCGTGAAAGCTTCTACGATCGGTTGGCAAGCGTATGATGGCCGAGGTAGTGCACGTGGCTGCCACGCGGCTTATCTGCAAACGGTGCGAGCATATATGGGTAGGACCAAGGGGTGTTTGTCATGGTGCCTCATGAAGGGAGGAAACGGAGATAGCGATGCTGGCCAGAGCACGGTTCTTCTTGGTTGAGTTATTCTTGTTGCACATCTCAGGAGAGCTCTATTAGGGTACAGGAACAGAGTGAGATCGTGAGGGGACAGCTAAGTACCAGTCCCCTGAAGCATGTATCTTCATACATGTATAATCTACTAGGCGTTTCCGTTACTATTAATAGCACGTCACGTGCACTCACACTCGTATTAACAGTACGTAACTGCCTGTCTCCTGTCTCCTCATACTTATACAGTCTATTATTTTACAAGATCTACGGAGACGCTGGACGTTTCCAGTAGTAACACATCATGTGCTCTCATACTGGTATAATACGTATTGGACCGCTTTATAGCTACTGGTACGTGATACCATCACATGCCCTCGCGAGAAGCCGGAGGATAAGGAAATAGCTGTGGCGGAATATTTTTCGACATAATCGTCATTCAACATCCAAACGTCTGCCATCGAACAGCGATGACCGATACGCAACCGCTAGAGCACTCCGGAGGAAGCGGGTTGGACCACGAGAGCCACCTGCTGTGGAGGGTGCCTCGCGTGGGCGAGTTGTGTCTATCCACCGCCGCTGTTGAGCGCTATGTATAGCCGAAAATCACGTGCTGTGGCGGTTGCGTCGTTGTGACAAATTGCACCGCGTATGAATTCGACTCCGCTTCTATCCTTCCTTTTTTTTTCTCGTTAGATTTTCACCTGCTGTTTTCAACGAAAAAGCGAAAATCTGTTCGTTTCTTTTCTTTTTTTTCTTTTTTTTCTGTTTTTTTCCCCGTTAGGACCGGCTCTTAAGGGAAAGCAAAAAAAAGGCGTCATGAATCGTGACAAGAAAATCACGATTCATGACGAAAACCTCACGAATTGTGTCTTTTGGTTTGTTAGGAGTGACTCTAAACCCGAAAGGGATTTAAAATATGTGTGCTAAAAGTATCTGTGCGAGTACAGGTAGACCATACCGGTATTGTTTTTGCTATTGCTTTACTGCGAGTTATATTACAGCTGGTATTTTACGTTTCTTTACTTTTTCTTTTCATCCTCCAGCGGATTGGCAGAAATAAAGCTTAAGCTCACCACACAAGATTGCTTGACTGTTGCAATTGCTAGGGTAGAGATACTGGTCTGGCTTCTGTTGTTGTTCATGATTCGATTATGGCTCGTGTTGCTGTTTCTTGCGTTTTGTATTTTTGCTGTTTTTGCTGTTGCCATTATCGCTGTCGATACCTATTGCCGGTACTGCCCCTACTACTGCTGTTGATATTCTTATCATAAACGTGCAATTGTCCTCGCTATTGCTACAGACAAGAGGACACAGCAGTATGTTGCTCGTGCTGCTTTATCCGGTAAAAATACAGCCAGTATACTCGTAACATAGGGTATACATACTTGTACCCGTCTAGGATAACACAGGCTCCAAAATCAGTTTGTCTGGACAACTTCAATTTTTAATAACAGACTGGCTTCTAGATCGATTGTCCGGGCAATTCGAAGTAATAGACAGTAAATAAAATCAATTATCCGGGCAATTTCGACCAATATGAAATCCCTTCTGCAGACAATGCCATTGGTAGGCAGTCTCCTGAATCAATTACCCGTACATGAAAAAAAATAAACGCATACGGATTCATTTTTCGTAAAACGCTTTTTTATCGCCCCGGTAGACTAGTGGTCAGCTTCAAAGACCATTGGTATTGGTACCCAAGTTCAAATCCCACCGTGGTGAGA
>JBBMHQ010095039.1:0-10374 GCA_037834295.1 Postelsia palmaeformis | reverse complement strand
TCATCACTCGGCTTACGCTGAGGACACAGCCTTCGCCTACATTGCCAGGGTATAGCCACACAATACCAATAACACACATTAATTACCGAAACCTTCCTCGTGCTGGTGCGGTTGTAAGCCGTTCAGAGTTGGTCGAGCTACAGTAGGTACGACAACGTGTGTCGCGAGATGATCGGACCATGGTTTGAAACAAACATAATCAACATCCGTAAAATATTATACCTGGTAGCAGTTTTTGTTTTTTTAGGTCTATCTAACGAAACCCAACTCTACGAATACTCGTAGGCAGACTGTGCCTGTCCACAGTAGCGTTCGGGCCATGTCCCCAAGACATGCTGCTGGTGGTATTGTCAAGCTTATCCTCGAACTGATGAGGGGACGGAGAAGCACAGACACGGGGCGCAGTGGGCGCACAAGAACATCCTGGAACAATCCGGAGCGGAAAAGGCAAAGTCGTTTTTCTAGGAGGGGTGTTTGGGTAATCAGCTGACTCTAATCCCTCACCAGCAAGCCCAAGCACACCTTTGCATGTAGAAGGAGGGTTAGAGCTACCGCCGACGGAAGCGAGGTGAATGTCCGCCTCCACTGGAAACAGGGTGGGGACCCTACCGGAGGTTCTAGTAGACCTCGCGGGCCCGTTAGGAGGCCGAGTGAGGAGGGGGATCCCTGAATCGAGAATCATTGCTCAGCTAGGTGACAGCTTCCTGGAGAATCAAGATACATGGGGAGTCTCGAAGGAAGCGATTGCAGGAATCGTCCCCGAGAGTGAAAATGGGGTCTAGGTGCAGCGGGGGACCGGCCCCGAAGGACCCCAGAGGATGACTTTCAGGCTGCGCACGACCCTGTCAACACGAACTCCCTGAATGCCCAACAAAATTGGGCTATCCGAGTGCTTATTTATTCCGATTCCACGACTCATGTAAATACTGTGTGGACCCTCTTCGAGCGGCTGCGCAAACACTACCTTAAAGTGCCCCCCTCGAAGGCTCGTCTGAGCGCCACGAAGTCGGCTTATTTGGGCCACTTCTTTCCGCCTGCGGGTGTGCACCTTGGACGTGGAAAAGCTGCCAACTTTGATGGGGATGCTTGTTGCCCGGAATCTCAAAAAGTTTGCGCCCGGGGTGAAAGCTGGCAACATTGTCTGGACTATCAAACGACCGCGAGGCTACCTTTGGAGCACGAAGTTTTGCACCTTTTCGGATCACAAGGCGTTTGAGAGCATCGGGAAAGTGAGGGATCACAACGCGCGCGTCTAGCGGTCGCTTGAGTTTCTAACCGCGTTCGGCTACAAACTCAAGTACCGAAAAGGAAGCGCCAATGGAAAGGCTGATGATCTGCCCCGGGTTCCAAAGCGCGCCATGAAGCACGAAGGCGGTTGATCTAGCAGCCTCATCCCCGTCGGTGACTATGGCATCGTCCTCATCCAATCCTGCGGGCTCTGCACTCGTTCTGAATCGACGCTCGGTGTCGGCCTAGGTGCGCTGGTGCCCCGTCCCGATGACGCTGTTTTGCGTGGGGTGCCGTTCACCTCTTCGAAATGTAGCGATTTTCACGCACAAGGGCCACGAATGAAGGTTGCCGATATTTCTGCTCCTTCGGGGAGATTCGTCGCTCGTTTATATGCTTCTATCACCACCGCCGATCGCCGTCATGGCCGTTGGGAAATTTTGCCTTCCGTCAACACCGTGTTTCTTCTGATTTTTGCAGCACCCTCGATGGGCGGCAAGGCAGAAGCCTCCACTGCCGCGACAGCTGTGTTCCTCTACCCACGAGCCTTTCACACCACGAGCTCTTAAAAAGTAGTTTGTTCCGCCGAGATTACTGTTCCGACCGCGTTCGCCCCTTCGCCCTCTGGTAACCCGGCGTCCCTGATTGTTTTGCCGTCTTCGGGCCGCATCTCTACCCGGACGCGCCGACGAACAGCCGGTGCCACTGGCACTGGTCTGCCTGCTATTGAGTATTGCTTCGGGTCCAGCGGGGCCCCTCGACCATACGCCCGGCGCGCTATCACCCCGCCGTTAATCCCACGGCCACGACCGCCTCCGGCTGTCGCTTTGGATTCTGCTCCTGCCGCCTCGCTTGCCCCGACTGCACCCATCTCGCCGGACGGCGACCGCGTCGAGCTTGTGGGAACTCCTAAGACTTCCGCCCCCGGCTTGCGTACCGTCTGTCATATAAACCGGCTTAGTAACCTCGACGTAGCTGCCGATGTACAGTACGGCAATCCCGCGGCGGGTATTCGCACGCCGACTGGCCGCGTGAGCAACAGGCCGAGCCCTCGTGCTACGTCGCCATGCTCTACATAGTCCATGGTCTGCTCGAAGCCTTGCTAACCGACGTTTTGCGTGTTTTCCTTCACGCCAGCGCCCTTCCTTTCCTCAAGTTCAGGAGCTTCCTGGCAGAGGGCGACTACACACCACCGACGATGGCATCGTCCTGCTCGTACGACAGCCGTCTTCATCCCTTGCGTCAGACTCGTAGCGCCCGGTGAGACGCGCGGTTGGTTCAAATCAACAACGAGCCTCTTCGCATTCACGGGCCGCCGCTCATGCGCCCCTGGGTTAGGCTTGCTATCCCGCGGCGTCCTGTCGCCAGGGAACTGCGCGCACCCTGTCGCACGAAGCACGGAAACCTCGCGGCTGGCGGTCCGGTGGCCCATCATCTCGATGCCCCTACCAGAAGGGCCTGGCATTGCTATCAGCATCGATCAAGTTGGCCTATTCTAGTCACGACTGACACTAACACTTACATGCTCTGCTTCACCGATAATTTCAGCCGCCGACCCGACATACTGGCAGTCGCAGCAGCCGCGTTCATCGCTGAGGACCCGGCTTACGCTGCAATCGACCGGTATATCCCATCTGGGGCTTTTCCGCGAAGCATAGTCTTGGACATTGGGCTCCAGGTTTGCTCAAAGCTCTCGCACGCGTTTATCAACATCCCGGTGTTCGGAAAATAGCCACCAACCCCTTGCCACCTAAACGGCAACGGTGAGGTGGAACACACACAATGGCCTAGATGCTGGCGATGATCGTCAACGAGCTACCAACTGGGATGAACAGCTCCCGCACGTCGAACTATCGTACAACAAATCGGTCGGCGCCGCCACTGGTGTGGCTCCCAACAAGGTCCGCATGGGACAGCTCTGGCGATTCGTTCTCGTAAGTTTCTAGCGTGCTGGAGTCACCGGCCACCAGAGTTTGCCCCGCAACCACCCGGACTACTGTGACTTGGTGACAGACCGCCAATAGCGCGGGCACGAAATCATCCACGAACACTACCCCCCCAGCGTTTCTCGCGTGCATCGCTGAAACTCTGTCCTTTTCGACGCCCTGGGTCCGACCATCAAAACCGTCGTTAACGTCTGGGTACG
The DNA here is from genome assembly GCA_037834295.1 of Postelsia palmaeformis. Lineage (NCBI taxonomy): Eukaryota > Phaeophyceae > Laminariales > Laminariaceae > Postelsia > Postelsia palmaeformis. Next base: position 7,001 of record JBBMHQ010095039.1, on the reverse strand, counting down.
GGTGCACAATACGGCTGCCACCATCTGTCAGGGCGCGAAGGCTAACACGGACGCCAAGGTCCTCAGGATGAAAATCTCGCTCAACTGGGTGGGCCTTCACAAAGGGGTGGCAGTTGGCCCCTGCTCCTACGCGGACACCCCGGACGGATCCCCTCTCGGTGCGAAGCTCCTGTGAACAGATCTGCCTTCCGATATGCCCGGCACCGATGCTCGCCGGCGCGTGTCGGTATAACGCTGCGAGCTCTGGGCCAACACCCACGACTGTCACAACAGTATTATCCGGCGGGGTTGACGAAATATGTGCTCAACAACTTCTCCACGAAGTTCCCCCCGTAAGCCCTTACCCAAGACGAGGTTTCGACTCCTCTTCAACAACTCGAAGTGGAGAATGTCCATGGACCTCAATCGATTAGAGGGCCGAGGTAGGGTCCTCGCGGTGACGTACGAGACGCACTGGACGAGGCTCCCTCGACCACCCTGGGAATGGGAAACAGATATCAAATGAGGGGGACAAAAGCGCTGAAACAAGTGACGAGCAGCCGCAACAAATTGGTTCTACGCGGCGAGTGACTTGGGAGAACGGCGCTTAGCACGCAGGTTCTCGTTCTAAGACTGAGGGGAGCGGCGGCCGAGGTGCAGGCTCCCGTGCGTCGCCGGCCGAGCATCCCGTGGGATCGCCGCAGACACAGATGCGGCTGTGTCACTCCGCCAACCAGGTGTATGTGACGATGTGCAGGGCGGAAAACCTGCTGGCGAGGGAGCGGCCGGGGCAGGCTGGCGCTAAGCGCTGGGTGAGCCTGTAACGCGAGCATATTGTGATACCAATAATTTTTCTCCCGCCAATGCGGGCGGCGGACGCACGGGGGGAGCCGTATCAACCTATTAGCTTCCGATAGTGAATATGCCTAGCTGGCGCTCGTTCGGGTTTCCGGCAGGGTTATGCGAGGCACCGTAACGGATCCCAGAGGAAGGGGAAGTAGAGAAAGAGGCGGGAGCTAGTGGGACGGCACCATGGTATTCACACCCGGATTGCTGGCCACCGTGTTCCACCTGTGTGTTGTAGCCGTCGTTTTGTTCGTTCTGCTGACCCTAGCCTTGGTGCTGTCCAAACGAGTGGCCGGAGCGGCGCTTGTCTTGTTTCTGGCGACTCTGTCTGATAGAGTGCGAGGGTTTGTCCTCGCGGCGGTATCGGATCATGCGCGCTCACCAACATCTGTACGCCTCACCGTCGCCACCGAGTTTTCCGTGGTCAAAGTTCGAAATATCGTTCGCATTAACGAAGGGGATGTCGACACTGTTTGAATGAGTGCGTATCTTCGTCGAATTTTACACAGTAGACCCGGTTTTCGCTGAGGTCAATGTGAGGAGACCAGTTCATACGGGAGGGTTCTCGGCCTAGATGGATTGGCAGACAGCGTAAAGTTCAGCATATCAGTGCTCGCCTAGGGGCTAGTAGTTGAAGGGCGTGTCAACCCTTGAGTCGGTGCAGCCGAGGATCGATTTGTTACCGTTCGTGACATTCGGAATATCCCGTCTGCCACGAAGGGGACGGGATAGGCGTCCGGCCCTGGTTGCGTCTAATACCGGCGGAGCCCCGACGGGTCGGGTGACCGCCCACCGTCGAAGAAGAAGGCAAATAAAAATACTGTTCGTCGTTGATGACAGGTGTCTTATCGTTTGCAAGAGTCTGAAAGGCCAGCCACATGTCACCCGAAGCGCCTCGGTACTTTCGTCAGTTTTTCTGGGCACAGCGTGGGCATGAAGCTGGGGTGCTGCTCGTTATATGCCATCTGCACCACCTCCACAACCACCTCCACCCCTGGTGCCAAAGCATGCTCAATGTCTATCGCTGCCGAAACTACCAAAGGAAATACCTGGTTAAAATCGCAAAAAGGGGCTGCCGTTAAACACGCCAAGATTGTGCAGCTTAGTGAAGCTAGCCATCGTGTCGGCGCGGTCAAGGTAGATGCTCAGTAAACTTAGGAGGAGCGTGAACGCCTTCGGTCCCATAGCTCCGCCCTCGAAGGCACGCGACACCTGGCAAAAACAGTAGCCCATTGAGGTAGTGAGGGGGGCGGTCGTAGGCATGTCAGGCGAGAGGTTACGCGTGAAGGATTTCTGGAGGGAGCACTCCCAACCGGGGATCCACGCGGCGGAGCGCAGACCCTCATGACTGAGCTAGGTCAACTCCATGATAGTATCGGACAGAGAGGACTTAGCCGAATGGATGAGCTGTTGCGCGACTTCCGAAATAACCATTGATATGCGAGCAATATCCTTGAAGCCGAGGTGTTTGTACGTTTGTTTAACGTCAGCTGTATGCTTGGCCTCGGCGGCTGCGACGGCCAAGACGATCTCGCATAACCAAGCGTAAGTACATGGTGCGGTCATCGCGTATGGTCAGTCGACCAAGAAGGTCGGGAGAAGAGGAGTTGTTGCTGCTGGCGCCGTAGGCGCCTCCCTATGAGCGGTTCCAGTGCCCTTCACGTTCGTCACTCAAGCTGTGTCCGTCCTTCTCACGGCCTCTAATTCCGTCTAGTCCGTTGAACCCAACGTTGCCATTGCCTCTCGGGTCGTCTGTGCGGCAATAGGTCTGCCGTCGTCTCTTGCTGAGTCATCTCCACCTGCTGCACGCCGGTGGTCACGTTTGTCTGCACGGGCATGACGCACATAAAGAAAAAGAGTATGATGTTGGGTCTGGTCGAAACACGGTATAGGAGGAGGCGTCATGTGGCATGCCAAGGCTGATCACGAGACGCATGATGGTCTCGGTGTGCGTTTGGCCTGGCCGCGAAGCTTTTGCCGTCTTCTGCCACGTTATTACGGCCGATAACAGTTTGACCGGAAGCTCGGATAGGAGGGGCGGGCGCTGGATACCACGGTTGCCACCGTCTCCTCTGTGAAGCACTTCTTGCGTTCGTCCACCATGCAGGCGACCCTACGTTTACGGAAGGCGGTGCCTCCGGATCTCCGGTAGGGGTCCGTGACAGCCACCTCGCTGAAGGGAGGTCGTCCATACCCAGGGGGCAGCCTCGAACGGTGAGCCAAAGCAACGGACGTGGTCGGCGCGGTGCGTTGTACGCCGGCTGAAACGGAAGTGGTCGGAGTGGCGGATAGTCCCCGAGCTGGAGCGGTCGGCGTGGAGAGGTAATATCTCAGCTGCAGCGCCCGGAGCGAGGGTTTGTCACTCAGATGGAGCGGCCAGAGCGAGGGGTAGTCTCTTATCTGGAACGGTGGGAGCGGGGGCGGAGTGGGGCGAAATATCTCCGGCACCTGCGCGTCCATGGTGCCGCTTGGCGTCCTCGGCTTGAGCTTCCCACAACGCATCCCGGGTGGAGTGGGTGACGAGCGCTGCTTTCCGAGTGATGTGCTCAACAGACGCGACGGAGTGCATCGTCTCGGTGATCTTGATCGTCCCGCCCAAGAGCATCTTCTCCGAGGCAGCGCCGATGATTTGGGCCTTCTTCTGTTCGTTTGGATCTTTCCAGCAGCGACGGTTACGAGTTGTAGAGAGTTGCGTATATCTTCGCAGGCGTTACTGTGAATTTTGCCGTGTGTCCATGAGGAGAGTTCGATCACTCCGTTCTCCACCCCGGGCTGCGAGCTAGGCTCCGCTCTCTCTTTCCTCCTCTGTCCTCTAATACCACGACTTTGAAGAATCTCATCAGACCACGTGGTGGTCAGGGCATCCAGATTTGGACTCTACGAAACACTAGTGGCTTGAAAGTTTGGAGTCTGGTACCAGAAGCCAAGATGCCTTCGGAGAGGTCGGCTCACGAGGAACACGATTATCCGGGTGAAACTCAAGATATGAGGCGCGAGGTAAAGCTAACGATTGAGCACAGTGAGGCGTCGATGATGAACGCCATAAGGGACATAATGGCCGAGTTCATGAGGAACAACGGCTAATCGGAGTCCAACAGCGCTGAGGGCAACGCTGCTGTTGGGAAGATTCCGCGTGGGACAGTGCCCGTTGCTGGGAGAGAGACCCCTGCTGCTGCTGTAGGCATGGCACGGGATATTGCAGCAGAACAAAAGACAAATTTGCGTGAGGGCGTCTCGCCAGATTTGGGAGCAACTGGACGCGGAGAAACTGCGTTGCCTGTCGAGGTTGGCCCACCTAGGGGTCAGCCAGAGCAGCCTGGAAGGAATGGGGAATGGGGTGCATACCCTGGCGGTGAGTTGGATGGTGGATTTGATCTACCGGTCTCGTGCCATTTGGCATTTTAATATACTCCTGTGCCATCGTTTAATGGGCTGAAGCCTGAGTTCAACCCCTGGACAAGAGACGCTCGGTATTACGCTAAAGGAGTTGGCTTCCTGTCTGCCTTCGTGTCGGATCCATCGCAGCACATTCCCGTAGGGGAATTGGACACATAAAACTCGATGTTCGTCGCTAGGGGTTCAGCCGCGAAAGTGTGTACATGCATACATCGGCGTGGAATTTCTTGTCGATAGCGCTCAAACGCAAGAGCGACAAGAGCGTTTTGCATAGGTGTACCTCGCCGAGGCAAGCGTGGGACGCTCTTCTCGCGTGGTACGACCCCCAAACGACGGGGGCCAAGTCCGACCTCTCGAGACGCCTTGATACCTTCAGAACAGCGTCGGGGAGCAACCCGCTCGAGGAGATGGGCAGGATCGAGGATATTGGCGCGGGAATGCACACAGCAGGGATGTCAGTAGACGACCACATGCTGTACACCGTTTTTATTGACGCTCTGCCTGCCGAATACGAAGTGGAGGCTCGGAACCTGGCATCACGTGACAGCATCAGCCGTGATGACATCATCAAGGCCGTTCGAGAATGGCATCACCGACGTTCTGGAAACGGGAAGAAGAGGTCCAACGCTGGCCACGCAGGCCATGCTATGTACGCCGACGGCGGCGGTGGTGGCGGTGGTCGCGGGCAAGGTGGAGGCAATGGCAGATAAGAAGGCGGACGGCGACGACGGCAGGGACGAGGTGGAAAAGGCACTAACGAGGACGGTGGTGGCTCGGCCGCGGCTGCTGGTGGCGATGGCAGCAGCGCCAAAGAAACCAGCGAAAGCACTCTAGTGGGCAAGTATCATAGGTGTGGCAAGAAGGGCCATTCGAGGAGCGACTACACGACGAAGATTTGCAGCCGATGCCAAGGACAGGGGCACTCTGCCGATGCCTGTCCCACGTCCATGAATCAATGCAGTCGATGCAACGGACGGAGGCATGCTGCTGATGCCTGCCCCTTATCGGAAGAAGAAGCTGTCATGGCGGTAGCGAGTGAGGTAGGGGCAAGGGACGACGACCAAGAGAAAGGTACAGTCCAGGCCTCAGCTTCCAAGGCCGAAGAGACGGGCGAGTTCGGTGTTGGTTTGGGAGAAGGGGAGCCTTCTTGGCAGGTAGGAGACGAGGCTTCGATACGTGATAGTGGTGTGTCTGCCCACATGACGCCCTCAGCGGATTGCATGGTTAACTATAGATAATGCAACTCAAACTACGAATCACTGATGGATCCACTCGATCGATCGAAGGTTACGGCGACATACGCGTTGTCTTTCGATCCGGCAACGGTCTCGCGCAAGTGCTGCTTACGAACGTTGCGCACGTGCCGGATCTCCGCTTCCACCTTTTTTCCCTGTGTACTCTCGTGAAAAAGCGGCCACACTTTCGAAGGGCGCTACACGGAGGTTGTAGTCAGGCTCATGTCTGAGCGTTCGATCGTGTCTCCGCTGAGTGAGACCCTTTACAACCTGTACGGCTACCGGGTCAACCGCAGTTATGGCGAAACTGCCTTTGCTGTGCTCACCCTGGGGCAGCTGTCCCAGAAATCTGCGATCAATATCAATAACTTCCACTTCGCTGCTGACACTCCCACGAGGTACTACTCTGTAAGACCGCGGAGCAGCAAGGGATTGTCCTCGAGGGACAGCTGCTATAGTACAGAGGATGCTCCATGATAAAGGCTCTCCGCAAAGGTATCAAACAATCCACACACGCACGAGCAGAAAAGAAGCTTGGGAGGGTTTTTGTGGGCTTGAGTGGACCTAAGATGGTAGAGTCTCTCGGAAGGAAGCGGTACACTCTCATCGTGCGCGACCATTGTTCCCGGTATACGTGGGTGTACTTTATGCGCCATAAGTCGGACGCCGCGGAATTGTTCAAGAGGTTCCTTGCGGATTCTCGCGCAGACGGTGTTCCTTCTACGGTGGTAATCGTCCGATCTGATGGAAGTGGCGAATTCCGCGGGGGCAAGTTTGACGACCTGTGCAGATCACGAGGGATCGAGCAGGAATTGCCGATTGTTCCCAATTCAATGGAGTAGCAGAGCGTGCGCTGGGTTTGATCGGTACGACCGCAATCGCGGACCAAATCCAGGCCAAAGAGAGTTTTCCCGGCGTGCAACTCCCGGCCACTCTATCGTTGTGAGCGGAAGCGTCACACTGGGTGCGTGACGTCTTGAACCGCACAACAACGACAGCCAACCCAACGAGGAAGTCGCCGTATGAGATGTGGCACGGTAGCTCCCCCCCGGCAGTACTGCTACCTTTCATCAAGCCTGGCTACTGCAGGGCGAAGGAGGAGAACAAGTCACAGGCGAAAGCAAAAGAGTGCTTTTACATTGGCCCTCCACCCAACTACCTCCAAGACTCAAAGTACGAGTACTGACGAGGCCACGCACTGCACTATTCACGCGAATGACTCTCCGTCTACGGAACAGGGGGGGTCCGAGGCGGACGACGTAAGCACGTCAGATCGAGGTGGTGGGGGGGCGGTGGATGAGCTGGACGACGGTCTGGCTCACTTGAACGACCTCGACGTGACATGGGCTTTTGACCTGAACGCGGTTATGCAGGAGCGCACACAGCAGATGCTCGCCGCCGGCCAGGACGGCGACGGAAAACCTGAGACGATGGGTTCATCTCAAGGGGGCGCCGTGGACGCCTCCACGGCTCCAAGGGGGAGGGCCGAAACAGCCGAGACGATGGGTTCGTCTCAAGGGGGCGTCGCGGATCCCTTCTCGGTCC
>JBBMHQ010095028.1:0-10374 GCA_037834295.1 Postelsia palmaeformis | reverse complement strand
TCTCTTAGGATGCTCGGGCAGCGTATTTTTCAGAAGCCGACGGCTCTACTTACTCTCCCGACCCCCCCCCTTTTCTCTCCCCTTCTGCCCTATCTTCAATATCAACCACTCGATCTAGGGTTGGCCACGTTGCTAAGACGGTTGGTTTGAGGTGCGGGCAGGAGGAGGTGTGCACATCAAGTACTCCCTCAACGCTCCTCTCGGTGTCTCCAGTCGATGCGCGACGCCGCGCCTTGTCCAACATTGCTGATCAGTCTACGGATCTCGCCAATCCTACGGGCGACCCGACAACAACGGCCAACAGCGGTATCCAATCCCACTCTGGCTTTCCCCCCCCCCAGGGCCATCGACCCCCAACTCATCTACGTCCTCTGACAATCGATGTTTTCGACACACGTCAACCAGAATCCGTCGACCTCGGGCAGCACATACTTCGACCTCCGTTGGTCCTGCAAGATCTCCCGGACTCGTAGCTGCCCGTCCCGTGCTGACCACATCACTCTCCCTGGGCCACTCTGTCACGAGCAACACGCTGTCACGTACATCCTCCCGGGGCCTCGATAAAATCGACCTTATCCAACACGTCCTCGGGGATCGAAGGCGTCTCACCCACGCCTTCCCCGACAACGCCCCACATCACGTCTCCTTCTCCACTCCCCTCGAATCTGACCCCCTCCCAAATTATGTTTTTTTTTTATCACTTCTCGGTCTTCTCTCAATGGTACCCTTCGACGTTCACCGTCAAAAATTAGAACTGTAACTGCACGGAACAGTGTATGATGTCGGAGAAGGCCAAAATTTTCGGCGATACAGCAACTCGCCGGAAAATCCTGTCCTCTCCGAATCCCGCACAACACAAACGCCTCGGCCGCTCCGTTTTCGATTTTAATCAAGAACTTTGGGTACAGCATCGGTAAGACATCCTTTTCAAGGGCAACCTCGCCAAATTCTCGGCCCCCCTCTTGCGTCACCTCTTTCACGACCAGGATCAAAGTGCACAGTTGACCTTCCCCAACCAACCGCTACGGCCTAGTAGCTCTCTTAGACACCGGCTTTCCCCAGACCTTCACCTCCGCCGAAGCTTGGGCTTACTTGAAGCACAACAACGCCGCATCGGACATCTGTGAACAACACGCTTCCCCTCGTTCCTGGGGTGGTTTCGGTAAATCCGGTCCGCTCCTCACTTCGATTTCCGTCCGACTCAGCATCCAGTTCTTACGCAACAGCACTCCCTCCGCCGAACTCGCCGTATGGGCGTGCATCGTACCATGTGGGACTATGCAACACCCCGTTCTGCTGGGACGCGATAGCTGGATGAGGTTCGAACAACGTACGTACATCACCCTGCCTCGGCCCCCCTCGCGACCGCTCTTTGGCGAGCTCTCCCTGAACACTCCTTACAAGGACGGTCTCTTAGCTTTCATAACCGACAACCGTATCTTCCGGAATAGCCTTCACCTCGAGTTCGCCGGCGTTCATGCAGTCTCACTTTCGGCTACGCCGTCTCTCGTCCCGGCTAATCTGGTGCGTTCCTCCGGCCTTCCGACGCCCACCAGCCATTACCTCGTTGCCCCGCGACGCCCTTTCCTCCAAAACATAAATCTTCGTCGCCCACGGTTACCAAAACTTTCCGCTCTCGGGATTCACTGATCTTGCACACCAGGCGATGTGCTGGGGACTTCCTCCTCTCCCCTCATACATATTCCGGTCTCGGCACTACAAGTTCTCCCTACGACACCTCAATCCTCCGCTGTTACCGACGTTCACGCCCTGCACGACAACATCTCCGTACATGGCGACGGGACACCTCCGCTGACCCCCCCAAGACCCCTTGCAGCAAACTGCTCGAGCGTCTGACTGCCCACCAACGGACAGGCTTCCTCCGGATCTGGCACCAACTTCCGCTATACCTACGTGACGTTCCCTCTGACCTCCGCGGTTCTGGTTGGTCCCCTTCGGTCATCTCAGCGCTGGGGGCAGTTCTTTGCGAGTTCCCCGATGTTTTCTCCACGTCTAAAACTGACCTCGGCTCGTGCTCCCATTTTTACCCCCCCGGATAGCGCCCCAGTATTTTCTCGCCCTTACCGGATCAACCCTATTCTCGCCAAACAGGCTGCCGCTGTGCTCGACCAATACCTGGCTGCCGGCCTGATCCAGCACTCCACTTTGCCGTACGCCAGTCCTATGGTCGCCATCCCCAAGAAAGACGGCAACGTTCGAATAATCGTGAACTACAAAAAAACTTAGCGCCATCAACTACCTTCACATTTGACGTCGTCCAGGTCACGAGTTCGAACCTTACTTTGAACGTTTCTTTATAGCAACGCTTGCGCGTGCCAAAAACACACCTCCCTCGTTCCCCAGGTAATGAAGCGAAGCGGATAGGTCAGCGTACAGACGTATGCATACGGTTCTGACGCCTCAAAGATCCCGCCGTTCAGAGGGGCGGAGATTGTTATAGATTACCCTGGGCTAGGTAATCGATCGATCTTTTACCCCGATAGCTCAGTAGGCAACACCTTCACATTCGGGCATACTTACGCAGTACCAAGTACCTGGTATAGTCGCAACTTTGTTTGGCCTCCGGCGGCCTACCCGGGGGCCTCACACGGGGTGCTTGCGCACACCGGAACAAGTAATTATATCCGTCCCTGCTGGTCTCACACAGACAGGCCTAAAAGACACCGTTTCCTGTTTGGTATATTTTCGATGGGCAGAGTATGTACTGCTGATGTATAGTACCGTATATTTTATTTGTATTGTTGTGTTCACGGTATCTTGAGGAGGAGGATTACCGGCCTTGGCGGGGCGGGACGGTAGGGACAGGTTTTGACGGCGGGACAGGAGACGTTAATGGCATATTTTCCCGACGGGACGGGGCAGAAAGGTACAACGATGATAAGGTCTAACCCCGGGCGATAAATCCTTCCATGTATCTACAACTCCAACAACCCAGGGACGAATCAAGCTTCCCCCGGGTCGCTACCACCCCGCAATGTGTGGAAGCATCACCTCCATCGGATGAAAGGTGTTTTGATGGGGCTCACTTGGAGCTGACTCGCGGTGGGAGTTGCCCCTCGGGACAACATCGAGGCCCCGCCGAAGCCGGGTATGGAAATGTTCAGTCCCCGGATAAAACTAATTTCGTGCATATGTGACTCCAACAACTCGTGGATGGAGATGGATATACCCCAGGTCGATACCGCCCCGAAAGGTGTGGAGACCCATCCCTATCGGCCGATTGCTGATTTGGCTAGCTCTCTCATGAAGCCAGCGCAGGGTGAGAGTTTCCCCACGGGACAACGGCGGGGTCCCGCCGCACGCGGGGATGATAAGGTCACATCCCTGTCTCATAAATCCCTTCACACATCTACAAGCAAAAAAAACGGGGACAAACACGGACATCCTCCGGTCGATACCCCCCCGCAAGGTGTGGAAGTCCCAACCCCACTATGATAGCTGATTCAAGATTTGGCTGGGGATCATAATGGAGCCAGCGCGCGATGAGAGTTTCCCCACGGGGTAACGTCGAGGTCCTACCTCACCCGGGGACGATACGGCCCCATCCCTGGACTAGGAACCCTTCTACACATCCACAACTCCAACAACCCGGGGACAACAACGGAAATTCCGCGGGTCGATACCCCCCCGCATGAAGTAAAAACACCAACCTTACTGGCTGATGTATGGTTGGCTGAGGCTCATGGCGCAAGCGCGCCGTGAAAGTAGCCCACCGGGGCGACGACAAGGTCCCGTCGCACCCGGGGACGATCAGGCTACACCCCCGGGTCATAAGCCCTTCCATAAATATATGTAAAAATCCCAAAACCCGGAGATGAAAACGGACTTCCCACGGTCCGATACCGCCGCGCAAGGTGTGGTCCCCCCCCCCGTTGGCTGATTGCTGATTCGACTGGGGCTCATGGAGCCAGCGCGACGAGATTTTCCCCTCGGGGCATCGTCGATATTCTGTTGCACCCATTGATGATAAGGTCTCATCCTCGTATCATATATGCTGCCGTACATCTACGACTCCAATAAACCGGGGACAAAAACGGACGTCGATACCGCCCCGCAAGGTGTGGAAGCCTCAACCCTACGGGTTTGTTTACGGTTGGCTGGCTCTCCTACAGCCAGCGCGCGGCGAGAGTTCCCCCACGGGACAACGGCGGCGTCCTGGCGTACCTGAGGATGATAACGTTCCATCGCCGTGTAAGAAGTCATTCCATTCATCTACAACTAACTCCAACAACCTAAGGACGAACACGGACACCCCCCAGGTACCGCCCCGCAGGGTGTGGAATTTCCAACCCCACTAGCCGATTGTATTTGGCGGGGGCTCATCGTGGACAAGGAGCCGCGAGGCGAGAGTTTCTCCTTGGGGCAACGTTGAGGTCCCATGGCACCCGGGGACGACAAGATTCCATCCCTGGACCAGATATTCTTCCATACATCCTCAACTTCAACGACCGGGAACATATACTGAAATACCCCGGGTCGATACCGTCCAGCAAGGTATCGAACCCCAACCCCACCCGCCGATTTCAGGTTTGACTTGGGCTCATGGCCCATGTCCCGCCGCGCCTGGGGATGATGAAGCCCCATCCCTGAATCATGAATCCTTCCAGACATTCACAATTTTGACAGCCCGGGGACACAAACAGACGTCCTCCGGGTCGATACCACCCCGCACGGTGGTTGTACAACTACGAAAGCTATTAATACCATGTACTTACCAGGTACATACTGCTGTTATATAGGCAGCGCAGGGCTACCGCCACGAGCAGAACTGTGGCCGTACCGCTAGTACAAAAGAAACGCTATCGTAAACTAACCTACCTTTTGGGCTTTTTCTTGAGCGCGCTCGGTTGGTACATCCCATCTCAGAGCTCCCATTTGGACACCACCTCCTTCTACTACTTGCCGGCGATAGAGCCTTTTCTTGTTTCGTGCGCGTACGTGCATCCAGGGCACGGCAACGCAGACAGGCAAGGTGCCGTCGCGGGTGTCGGCGGGCTCTGGCGGATAGAGGCGGGGTTGGCAAGAGTGCGGTCGCCGTTTTTGTGGCTAGGTGTCGCGTGTGCATCGACATACGAGGGGCATGAAGGACTCTGTCTGGCAGCCTGGTATGGGTTGAACATAGCATGCACGAGTCTGCAAGGATCGCTTCGGTTTGCCAAATCATTTTCAAGCGGTGTCTATTTGCGTACAAGCTGGAGTTCAGAGAGAGAGAGAGAGCTCCGCGTCTCAGCACCAACATTATCGAGCTGGCGAACAAGGGCCATGGTGAGCACCCCGGGCTTCACGCGAGGCGGGCGACCGGGTTCACCGGAGAACAGAGAGAGGAAATTTTCGCCCGGGCCTAATTGGTGACGAGTTGGTTGCGAGAGGGGCGTGTAGGAAACAAGGCCGACCGAAAGAGAGTCTGGTGTAGGCCTTTGACTCGACCGGCGCAAGATGTTCCAATCAGGCGAGAAATGAATATATTTTAGGGGACGGGGGATTATGTTTATTCAATGTTCGGTTTCATTTGATATTCGTTTTTTTTGCGGTGCTGTACCATGCTGTGCTGTTTCTTTTGTACATATCAAAATAAGTCAGCACGTGCATGCGGCGTCCGGGTTGCTTTCGGGATGGAGCATGGAGCTCTTGGCATTACTTTTAAGCCACCTGTTGGCACCTAATGTTTTGCGCCATCTGCTCCGTCCCATTCTTCCTCGTGAGCGAGCGTAGCGGGCGGAACCGCCCGCTACGCGAAGCGCTTTGTATATCATATTCAGATGCGTGTCATGGCAGCACTACTGTTGAGCCCTCTGCACGCTTCGGGGCTCTTCCTCGATGCGACATGGACCTTTTCGTCTGCTTATTCTGCTACCGTGCCTGCCTGCCTCGACCTCGCCCCGGGAGGGCCTGCCCGATGGTCTGCTCGATAGCTCGTACGGTCGGCGTGGGCGTAGAAGTGTGACAAACTGTCAAGGCGTCGTCACGTATGCACGCTTATTGCTGCCGTTTCAGGATGTTATAACGCTCTGCATCATTGACAGAGTATTATCGTGGTGGAATATCGACAGGGTTGTGTCAATGGTCATAGGTTTGTATTGTTAATGATAGTAGAAGCACAACATAGCAGTCGGGGTGAAGGAACGCAAGGTTGGCTGGGTGGTGTCGTCAGCAATATTTCTTGGTGGTATGAAGCTCGCGGGATACGTTGCGCAAAATCTTGCGTGATTACTACTACCGTCTTGTGCTATTTGCCAGGATGCTCGTCGAAGAGCATGACGACTGTCTTTCGTCCCTGGCTAGGTTACTAAGGTTCGGATCCGGGAGAATGCGGCTCATTTTGCGCTATTCGAAAGGCATTCTTCATGTGATTGACCAGGTTGTATTGCACACGTTGCAAGCTGTCGGCAGTATCATTGTAAAATTGGTGAGGTTGTTAGTTGCGGTGTGTGGAGGGAGTGCATCTCCGTGCTTCTCCCTTATTCAGTCTTCCCCCCCTCTACCGACCACCCTCTTTCCCCGGCGCTCGCCGCACCTCTTGATCATCCACCAGCCAGCTACAACAGCCTCAAGCATCAGCACAACAAAACTAAAGCGGTGATCACCTTCAACGTCCTACATACTACTGCAACAGGAACCTGGTTTCATGATCGAGAACGAGTACGACGACAGACAGCACTCGTTTGCCAACCCTTCAAGGACTTCGGCGGACTTACGTCTTACGTGTCGGTTCGAGTTGGCTGCGTTGTACCACATGACTCGCGATATGCTACACACCCTGGGGTGGATTTCCGAGACGTGGTTCTCCTGAAGTAAGGGGGGCACACACAACGGAAATGGTGGGTATTGAATATCTCATTGGCTGGGATATTTCCAGAGACGCACCACTCGGTGTTTACGCTCCCTCCATGTTGTCGATACAGTCAATATATTTATATATTCGAGGAGGGGATGCGTTCTACAAGGACTGGTAGAATACCGAATACCAGTAAAGTATATTTGGTATTGGTGTTTTTTCTGGCTCACTTGGTTGTCAGGAAGGTAGTGATCTAGACGTAGTAAAATTACGACCGATAGATTGTGTAAAATGGTGAAATACGTTAGCTGTGAGTTTGACTAATTGAAGGGTTGACTTCAAGTACGGACACCAAACGGTCCTTACGTTTCCACCCAGAGTGGTGTTCAGTTCCAACACAATGCCCAGGTCTTACAGCCGACTTACGTTAACTTAATTTACAGCACCTCCTTATCGTGTGCCTCGTAGGTGGACACCAATTCCTTCTCACTTTGTAAAAAGTGAGTCTCGGTTTTGGTGATTGCAAGTTCGTCTGTATGCCTGTCTGTATGTATGTCTGTCTGTCTGCCTGACTGCCTGCCTGTCTGTCTGGCTGGCTGTCTGTCTGCCTGTGTGTCTGTCCGACTGTCCTCTGTCACAAGGGAACTCCAATCCGCGCAAAATATGGACCCAAAACCATTCCCGATGTTGGCATGTGTACCGCGCCGACCCATAGCCGGTACACATGCAAGCAATCTGGAACAACTTTCGGATTCAACAAAGCCCTATGCCTTGAGCTACGCGGCCCAGGTTTATCCGGGTCAGTCACTTGTAGAGAATCGTTTGTACCAGAGTCTGTACGAGCAGCAAAACATTTCGCAAATTGGCTACAGCGCATCCATCGTATCAGAAGTGGGATCACCTCATAGAAGCATTGTTTGTTCAGCGGGATTAGCTAATGACGTTGATTAATGAAGTCGTTGCCCGCCGCTCTCAAACGATCGTGCAAGGTCACTTCTGGCTATAAGGTATTGACCCCATGGGGTTCGCAAGGTATTATGTGGCGTTTTTTGGCAGGGTCGTTTTCTGCTCTATAGTAAACACGAGTGATCATCAGACAAAGAACAACAGCAGCAGCTGCAAAGCAGCATCATAACAACAGCACCATCATGACACTTCGGAAGTTCTTGAGGTCGTGCAGGGTCCCAAGCAGTTGCTGTTCGATCGCAAAGAGTCACGAGGATGGGCGCCCGCGTACAAAGAGTCACTGAAGCACGAGCACAAAGTCTCTCTCGGGAGCACGCCGCACGCAGCAAGTGTCGGAAGGACACTGCTGCTGCTACGATGTACCAAACGCCCAGTACAGCCATTACCCGTAATCCTAGTCAACAAGTGATCGAAGAACTAACCGACCTATCCGCCCAAACCACCCACACCCCCAGCAGTGCAGCAGTACAGCAGTACTTGTGATGAAATGATCAAGGTTGTTTGAGAGCGGTATCGCCGATTTTCCGGAAACAGGAAGAAAGGGTCCAACGAGGGCCGTTAGGGCCATGCTATGTACGCCGACGGCGGCGGCGGTGGCAGCGGCGGCGGTGGCCGCGGGAAAGGCGGAGGCAGTGGCAGAGAAAAGGTTGGACGTCGAGGACAGCACAGACCAGGCGGTAGAGGCGCCAACGAGGACAGTGCCGGCTCGGCCGCGGCTGCTGGTTGCGATGGCAGCACCCCCAAAGCCACCAGTGAAAGTACCTCAGTGAGCAAGTCCTATGGATGTGGAAAGGAGGGTCATTGGAAGAGTGACTGTACGACGAAGCTATGCAGTCGATGCCAAGAACAGGGGTGCATTTCCGATGCCTGCCCCACATTCGCGGACAATCGATAAAGTGGATGCAGCAGACGGGGGCACGCTGCTGATGTCTGTCACTCGTCGAAAGAGGAAGCCGTGCTGGCGGTGGCGAGCGAAGTTGGGGCGAGGGGCGACGACCAATAAGAAGGTACGGTCCAGGCCTCCGCATTCAAGACCGAACAGACTGACTAGTGCAATAATGATTCGAAGGAAGGGGAATCAGCTTGGCAAGTCAAAGACGAGACCTGACTGTTCGATAGTGGTACGTTTACTCACATGATGCCTTGTCAGCAGATTTCATGCTCAAGTGTCAAGAGCGTAACCTCAAACTGCGCATCGTCGATGGATCCACTCGATCGACTGAACGACACGGTGACACAAGCGTAATCTTTCGGTCCGGAAAGGGTCTCGCACCAGTGCTGATAACTAACATTGCGCAAGCCCCGGACCTCCGCTGTCGCGTATTTTCCCTGCCCGCTCTCGTCGAGAACGATCACACTTTCGAAGGACGCTCTGCGGGGGTTGTAGACAGGATCAAGTCAGAGCGTTCAACCGCGTTTCCGTTGAGTGTGACCCTGTGCAGCCCTTACGGCTAGCAGGTCGACATACATGGAAGTCAACCCGAGATTAAGCTCCCACAACAACATAAACTCAGATGGGAGCCAACTTGTAACCAAGCTCCCACAACAGAGTCAGCCTAGATAGAGGCCAACTTGTAATCAAGCTCCCGAATAGGGTTATCCTAGATGGAAGCCAACCTGTATTCAAGCTCCCACAATATAGTCAGCCTAGATCTGAAAAGAAGCTCCCACAAGAAAGTCAACTTGGATGGAAGCCAACCTGTGGTCGAGCTCGTACAACAGGATCAACCTAGACGCAAGTGAAACTGAAATCAAGCTCCTACAGCAAAGTCAACTTGCAGTAGTAAGGAAAACTCCTGTGCTGTACTTGTCCTGGGGTAACTGCCCAACAAGTCTGCGATTGATATCAACGACTTCCACAGCGCGGATGGACACTCCCAAGAGGTATTACTCCGCAAGGCCGAGGAACAGCAGGGCATCGTCCTCGAGAAAGAGCTGTTGGAGTGCAGAGCGTGCGACATGGCGAAGGGTCACCGCAAACGCATCAAGCAGCCCCCGCACACACGAGCAGATAATAAGCCCGGGGGGGAGGTTGTGGATTTGAGTGGATCTAAGGTGGTAGAGTTCCGCGGGAGGAAGCTTTGCACGCTCATCGTACGCAACGATTTTTCAATTTATACGTACGTGTGTATACTTTATGTGCCACACGTTGGACGCCGCGGAATCGTTCGAGCAGTTCCTCGCGGATTCTCATGCAGACGGTGTTTCTTCTACGGTGGTAATCGTCCAATCTGATGAGGGGGGGGTGTACTCGATAGGAGAGATGTACTCGATCTCCTGCATGGCCGTAGTCGTATGACCATAGACCATCACATCCCTACAATGCCGGGACGGAGCACGTCGGGTGTTCAGCAACCAGGCAGATATTGCTTGCACCAAGCGCGAAGCGCTGTGAAGTGTCCGGCAAGTCGCATGAAGGGTGAGCCGCATCCTACTAAGAACCGCTTGTGAGGTGGACTTGCATATGGATGACAGCTTTTATGAGTTGATTCAATTTTCGGTGTAGGCACTTCCAGAGACAGCGATGGGAATACTATGTAACTGCCTCGTGGGTGCCTTACCTTGAACCTTACGTGAGATGATCAATTATTTGTGCGGAGTAAAGGTTCTTT
>JBBMHQ010095017.1:0-10375 GCA_037834295.1 Postelsia palmaeformis | reverse complement strand
CCGTTTTACGTTGTGATGCCACGTTGAAAACTCTCTAGCTTCCATCGCACATTAGTAGCAACCGGGTCTTTTATCGCTTTTTCAACCGTCTTGCTAATTTATATATCTTGTGTGTTGCACCGCCTTCCCGTCTCAGTACCCTATTTCTGGCTTGCTATTAAAGCAAGAGTTCCGCACTTTCGAGGAAGGCTAGGAAGACGGGGAGCGGGCTTACACGCCGATGGATCCACTCGTACGGGACCTCACCAACTTTGGACTGGCTGACAGCGATGTCGGCAAAAAACACCATGAGACGCTTGTTATGCGCGTGACAGTTCCAGCGCACAGCCAGTCCTGGGGCGTCAACATTTGCCCCAAGGAACACTCAAACTTTCAAGAGATCTTGTTTCACTTTAACCCCCGCCGGAGGTTCGTGGCGATGAACAATCGAGAAGACAACAACTGGGGGCAACAGGTGTGTCGTGTACTGAACTGGTATCGCCATGGTGATGTTGAGACTCAACCTTGTGTGTTGCGTCAAACGCTTGGATCGTGTGCCCCCCTCTGCCCGTTTGTGCATCCACGGGAAATAAGTGTATTGATTTTGCACCGTTTACGAGTTGCATTTTCTCATCGTGCAGGACGCCGCCGCACCCAAAACCGTTCGCATGCTACATAAGACATGCCTACCGGAGACCTGGTGGTGTGCTCATTGCGGGAAAATTACTGAATTCACTTTACGTCGACGGCTACTGTTGCGCTTCTTTCATACCCGGTACATACTAATGATTACATGAGTTGCGATTCGCTGCGCGAGCTGCTCAGACTCTACGCGAAGCGCCACGGCCGTTTCGTCTCCAAAACGCAATACGCACTCCGGCCTCTCGTACCGTTGTCATCTGGTGTACGTTTTTTTTTACACCATGCATGCTGTCGACTCGCCGCACCAATGGGGTGCTCCCGCTCCCTTCGTTGTCTTTGAAACAGGAGAAATACATGCTCCCGAGATGGCCGGACATGTTCGACGTGTCGATCAACGTCGCCGTGCAGATAGACCGAGCAGGCTTCCACGTCGCCGTGGACGGCAAGTACTGTGCCACATTCGCCCACCGAACGTGAGATGGATAAGGGAAAGATCATATGTCGGGTCTTGCCCCTTTGAGGGTGGACGTGAGGGTGGGACGGCAGCGGGGGGAGGGGCGACTCGTTTGAGGTTGATGCTCTTTTCTGCGATTTTCGTTTTTTCCTCTTTTTTTCGCCCGCTTTATGAGTGTCACGTTGTGGTCGTTGGCTTTATAAGCTCAGAGGACGGAGCGTAACGGAAAACGTCGAAATCAGCCGTTTCTGCCCGTTTCTACGTCAGCATTCTCGCGCAAAATGGTCTCCTATCTGGTACTGGTGTGCATGTCTTTGGCCTGCGTGCCACGGTATCAGATGGCGATCGTGTGGTTCAATCGCGGCAGTGCCATGAATCTGGGACTTGACCGTATACTTCGTATAAAAATACAGGGTAGGTCTCGCTCGGACTTCGCGCTGTTGGATACGTGTAGCTGTCGTCAACCGTGTGCGCTGGCGGAAGAAAGCTTTCCTAGTAATATTTTTGCGATGATTTCCGGTCGGACGGCGCGGATCTCCGGCCTCACATTTGTTTCCACAGGATCTCTTGACTTCGCAGATAAAAAGGGGCTACACATTTTGGGCGGCCGTGTAAAGTAGCAACCCTCTTGAAAGGTCTTGTGTTCCACCCAGCTCTCGGACGACTTTTCCCCTCTACAGGAAGGTGCCCCCAAACGGCGAAGACCTCGCGCTTGAGGTGATGACCGCCGACGACTACGGTACCAACCTGGGGCTCGTCGTGCACGAGATCTGGTGGGGGCATAAAGACACGATGCCCGGCCTTCCGTGAGTGCCCGTGGTTCTGTGATTGTCCAACCGTATACCGCCAGAGATATTTTTTATATATATATAATTGGATAGTATTGTGTTTGAAGGAACCTGCGCTTTGCGTGTGGTAGTCATGCTACCACTAGGTACGTGTCGCCCTCTTTTAGAGGACCCGGTACAATTATGAGCAGTTTGGTTGCGCTGCACACCCAGACCAGACTCGAGTATGGGGCGCTAAGTGCTTGGCTCTCATCAAATTTAACGAACAGCATTTCAGCAGTAGGCGTGGTTTTGTCATTGAGGGCTGACAGAGAGAGACGCCATTCCTCCGTTTTTTCTACTTGGTTTGTCGACAGTGGCGCGGCGAAGGAGCGCCAGCCCGCGCGGTCAGCGGACCCCTGGAGAGCCGGGGAGAACGAGGACACGTACATCGACTTGCACGTCGGTAATCTCCCGGCGATGCCCAGCCCCGAACAGCAAGAGGCGGTACGGAAGAGGCTGTCGGACATGTTCCAGCCGTACGGAGCCATCCAAGTCAGAGTCTTCTCGCGAGAGAAAAACTTCGGGTGAGTGAGCCAGTCATCGAATGACAGAAGTTTACCCCCTTCCAGGGCCGCGCGGAAAACGATAAAACGAAGTTTGAGTAACAGTTGCGATTGGATAGACAATGTAATAGCTGCAATAGAGTCAGGGGGGATTCGACAGGCTGGAGCTCCGTGGGAGCGCGAACCTGCAATCCTTTTTCGTCGCGAACGCATCCGGTCGGTGGTTATCCGTGGCAGACAGTGGCGCCCTTCTGACAAAATTCGTTACAAAAAATCGCTTTCGCGTCTTCTCTTGGCCGCCAGGTTCATCAAGTTTCGCGATCACGGCAGCGCAGCTAAAGCGCTTGAGGAACTGAGCGGTGCGGAGGTCCAAGGTCGGACCCTGAGGCTGTCTAGAGCTGCGGGTAGGTAGCACCCTTTTCGTGTACGCCGTGACGGGAGTGAGAGCTCGGCGCGGCTTTCCGGGTGTCACTGCGCGGCATGATAGTGCCTGTCTCGAGTGTGTTATCCGTTCACAACTGCAACCCACGATTTGGGGACAGAGTACTTGGAACTATAATTGACTCAAAATTACAGTGGATCGAACTTCGTGAAAAGCCGGCGTGGACTTGTCCATATTCGGCGTCGAGTGTAATTCCCGTCTGCTCCTTCAGGCTCCACACCATGTTTTCGTTCGATGAGGACTGATCTACAGAAACTCTTGAACTTCGTCGATCACGACCAATCGCGTAGGGATATTTTCAAGTAAGCGGTGAGACAGTTTGAAACTGCGGCTAGAAAATGATTGGTGACCTTCCCACCAACGGTCTGAGCGCATTGCTCCACGCATGCAGCTGCGCGGGGGGTGTCACAGGACGTACTTAAGTGGCGTTATTTCGCTGTTGACCTCGGTTCAACGGCGTGGCGAGCGCAACATGAAAACCCTGCCGCGCCACATTTTCTTGCTTGAATGTACCTAGCGAAGACATGAACATGTAATGGACGACTAAAGGTACCGCCGTGTAACACACGGCGAATGCAGTGTGCCCATTTTGGAATTGCACCTTTCTTTCCGTCAATATATTCCGTTGGAAAAATGTTTGATTATTTCCTGGTGGTGGAGCATGCCAACGAGCACTATTAATAACAAAATACGGTGCCGTGTAACAAACGAGCGCCCCTCGCCCACCCATTACACAGCAGCATCTGCAATATTACTTGGATGCGCCTAGGCCTTATTGGCGGCAACTCATACTACCAGTACCCCGCGCATTACGTCCTTCGGACGACGGGTGTACGTTCAGTCAGAAGCATCAGATAAAACAGCATCAACGCCTGAAAAATACGAACGGGAACAACACTGATCGTGCACTTTCAAACAAAAGAGGACGACGTCAACCTGCCACTATTGATACTGAGAACGACAACACTTACGTCCCTGACTGCCTAGCAGCACACAAAAATTAACGTACCGAAGCACGCACAAATTCGACTACCGGGTCCAGACCTCCCTCGCCCACAACCGAACAAGCCGCGACCACAACTTCGCACGGGGAGTCCACCTCCAAGCTGAACGACTGTCCCGGTCGACCCAAGGCCGTGGCGACAGGCATGTCGTCCTCCTCTCCCTGCGTTCCAAGCGTCCCGCGGGTACCCCTGAGCTTCTCGAGTTCTTTCTGCAGCAGGGCCTTCGCCCGGGGGACCTTAGCCTCCTTGATATCGCTCTTGGTGAGCGCCAACATTAGTCCTCGGCACCCCTCCAGGGAAGGGTCGGTCAAAATATCGTACAGGAGCTCCGCGCCCGCGGCGATCTGCGCCACGAGGCAAGAGCCGTCGAGAACGAACACGACGCGGTCGGCCAAGCGGAGCTCTTCCCCCACCCCGCTTCGGAGCCTCTCGTGCCCCGGGTAGTCTACCAGGGAGACGGGAGGGGAGCCACGGCCTTCGATGAGCCTACTGCCGTCGTACTTGCAGGCCTGCATTGAGGTGACCGTCGGCGCCGCTTGGTCATGGGAGAGACGGTAGCACAGGGCCGTTTTGCCAGAACCACAAGGGCCGAGGAACAGCACCACGCCCTTGCGTTTCTTCGCCAACGCTCCCCCGCTGCCACCGCCGCTGCCGACAGCGATCTTTCGCACGAAGGCGAAAGCGAGAGTCGCCACCGCGAGCGCCGCGCACACTACAGAGGCGGACGGCAAGCCGAACTCCGAGAGGAGCGCATCAAGCGAAGCCAGAAGCGGCTTGAGCAAGGAGCGTACGGTGGGATTGCCTCCATTTCCCGTACCTTGGATTTGGGCCACGATGCCGTCCTCCGCAGATGCCGAGCTGCTGCGAGTTTCGGCGTCCAGTTCTTCGCCAGTCGACGAAGACGCCGCAAATGTGGAAGATGCCAAGAGAGCAATTGCGACGCGAAGCATCCAGAAGTCTGCTCTGCTACTGCTGCTGCAGCAACCGCTGCCGCTGCTGCAGCCGCTGCCGCTGATGCTGGCGGCATCCATACGTCTACCGTGGTGCAGCACCATGGGAGCGACGTGAACCGTCGTGGTCTCAAGCATGGCCAGGGCCTTCACCACGCTATGAAGGAAGAGGGCGACGCCAATGGAGGAGTGCTAGGGCGCAACGCGCGACACGCCCAGCAGCAGAAGCCTGTCACCGTCCCTGGGTTCTGTTTTCTCTGCCACATTCCACGCGAAAACTGAGACAGGGAGTTCCACTCATTGATGTCTGCTTTTCTGTGTAGGGGAAGATCGTTCGAAAAGTAGAGCGGTTTTCCGCTTTTTTTCCTTTTCGCGTCCCTGTGTCTCATTCCGCAAGATGCCTTGAGGCTGAAGTGTACAAAACTTCACACATGATGCTGCAGAACGTGAGACGGTCGCTCGCTTTGCTCTGCATAGCGGTGGAGAGCACAAGGCTTCCTCGTTCTGCTCTTGGGTTCGTCGTAACATCGCTGGCGCCGCCACCATCGAAAAGCAAGGCCAGGTGTGTCGCACTTTTCTGTCAGCAAAATTTGCTCAAGCTGCAAGGTTGCATTATCCCTCAATTGTCTCTCGGGGACAGAACGTATCTTCGCTATGCTCGTCGTAGCTCCGCAGCCTCGCAGGTGATGCACGAACGCTTAGGGTAGCAGTCGCTGCGAGTCAGTTTCCCCTCTGGCCCGTCCCCCTTGGAGTATTTCTTCCCTTTCGCATCGTTGTCGCGCCTCCGCTCTACACTGCTGCCTGCATGTCAGTCAGTCAGTCGTCCGTCGTTACTGGCCACCTTCAATTTGATCTGCTGGAATCTTCGAACCCTGTGTCGTGATGCGTAGGTTGTTCATGATGGATTTGGCTGCGGCCCAACCCACGGAGCTGCTGCCGGAGCTAGTGGTGGTGGCGCACTTCGATGCAAACGACGAGAGCTCCCAAGACAGGCAAGAATCGCGGGTGGTAGATGCCTTGCTCGCGCCGAGAAGACGCCGCAATTGCCCAACAAAATCTGGTTGCGATATTTTGATTTTGAGATTTTAAATTGACATGCAGACGTCCTGCTTTTGAAGTTGCATTGGTTGGCCTGTTTTGATCTCAGCAGCCATCTGGTTTTGCCAGGCGTAAGGACTTTCTTGCGTCGACTTGGTGTTTTTCTTCGCCTGATTGGAGGCTAATAGCTTACAGCAGCAGGGTTTGCAGTGCACTTCACGCACGCGTATGATATGTATAAATTCGCACGATCTTCCAGAGCAGAACCTCGCATCACCAGGGCACTTGTCGAAATGCTCTATAAAACATAAAAGTATTAATATTATACAAATAATAACCGCTTGGAGCAGTCGTTTGTTCATGTCAAACGAAGAGGCAACAAGGGCGAAGCTCATGATGGAGGCTTGAGGCACGAAAGGCTACAGGAGTACGTACAGCAGTGCGTGCGCGCGCACACCGCATTCCGTCTCATCCATGCGGCGGCCGCGACGGTGTAATCCTGGCGGACGATAATTTGTTGGGGCCCACACGCAGTACTTGCTACTGCTGAAGGCTCTACTATACATTGAGAGTGAGTCAAGTCTAAACTTGGCGTCGGCGGCTGGTTTTAAGCTTTCGTGCATGCACACTTGAACCTACAACAGTAGTACTACAAACTGTAGAGCAACTTTATCATACTGCTGCTGTAGCTGTGTACCAATGCTGTCATATCAAACGAGTACAAACTGATACCAACATTTTGCCTGAATATATCATTACCAGTTACAGAGTGGAGATGCCAGGTCCTTTTTTTCTGCATCTGGTACTTGGTACTCGGTAAACGAGGCAGAACTTCCACGTCGCATGTCTAAAGATGTACGTACCAGGAGGAGGTCCGCAGCAATATCATACTCGTGCGTACATTCGTTCCAATAACCAATAGTAACGTTGCTACTTAGTATATTCTCGTACGTATTGTGTGACGTTCGTGAAAGATAAAAATAATGTTCAAGGAATACTACCGACCGGTCTGTGTGCACATTTGGAATTGAAACTTGACATTTGGTATTTGGAGTGAGCGCCCTACCAAATACCAAGCGGGTACGAGCTCGGCCAGCCAAAAAATGGATAAACCATCCCAAGGTCGTATCTCGTGAACCACTGCGAATTTTGACTTGAAATTTGGAGGCACCGACCTTGACACTGCTGTACACGCGCAGAAAAAAAAGTATATCGAAATGAAGACATTTATATATTTCGACTCGATCTCGACGAGTTATCGGCGGAAACTCAATAACGCATTTTTTTCAACACAAATTTCGCAACAAAATTGTCGTCCCCGATCGAGACGAAAATTGGTGGAGGCATAGCTGAAGACCCTCGGAGAACATCGATATTACTTTCTTTACCCAACTCGCCACCCATCAAGAGATACTGCCAGCACACGATTTCGATAAATGTGGGTTTTTCTGCGATACCCCGCTCAATTTTGCGAGTTTCGATCCAAAGATTAAACCTCATATTGGAACCGCATGTGCAAGCAAACGGCAAACACGCCTTGTTTGTTTTTTGCTTTTTTCAGACAAGTTAAACCTATGCCAATGGTGAAGCGAAGTACTAATAAAAAGTTTGAATTTCAAAGATACCCTCCAGATTGTTTCAGATGGGCACGTTTAGAAAAAAAGAAAGTTCCCAACCTTTAGAAAAGCCAGAAAAAAACAAATCTGGGGCCGATGCTCGGCCAACATCGGCTTGAGAAAACTCAGACCGATTTAGTTCGAAGCGGCGAGATTCCGAGTACTGTACTTGACAGACATCGATCGACAAAACCAACGACTGCGTCATGAATTCTGAACAGAGTGCGCTCGTTAGGGGCTCCGGCCCACCCTACGGTCACCGTCTTCACACCATGGCCGGTGTCATGTGTCATGTGTCATGTGTCATGTGTCATGTGTCATGTGTCATGTGTCATGTGTCATGTGTCACGTGTCATGTGTCATGTGTCATGTGTCACGTGGCGGGAGCTGACCAGGTGTATGATAAAAAAAACAATTGACCGCTGGTGTTGCACAAAACAGAAGACAAAACTTCTCCATCCGCCTCGAATGGCAAAATTTAGACTTTTTTCAGGTCTGAGAGGATACCGTAGGACGCCGCCGGCGAGCTCTCGCCCCCTAGACCATGGGTTCACCTGGTATCTTCGAGGCCGTCATCTATATCCGTTGGCGTTGCCGTACACCGAGCGGGTTGGCCGTGGGCTGAGTCTATGTTGAGATCGAGCGTCGATCATCGCACGAGCTGGTTGCTATCAGCGTGTTGACAATTTGCAACCAGAAAAAAGAAATTGCGCCGCCTGCAGTCGTGGGGGAAAAAAACAAAACAAAATATTTCTTCTCTTTTTTCCCACAGCGGCGATACGAGGAAATTTCCGGCTGTTCTTTGAAAGCAATATGTTCGAAAAAAATAAGCTTCGCGTTTCCATGGGCGTAGGTCTAATGGCCATTTTTGTATTTCTTCGGATCGTTGTATCGGTCGTATCCCTCGAAAAAATCTAAAAAAATAAATCGGCGAGTTTTTCGTTTGTTGGTTGGTGGATGATCAACGCGGTGTCAAAAAATCACATCCCAATATGCAATATTGAGCGGGGCATCGCCGATCAACCAAAAAATCAGGACCTTGGCTGGCCCACCTCGTAGTCACGATAAGTTTGTCCCTGTTCATAACACTAACGCCCTTTTCCAAATCGGGGGTGAGTGGCTGTTTCGAGTTTCGAGCCCTAACGGGCCTTAAATGGCGCTTATTGTGACCCAAAATAACGCTGTTTGCCCGATTTTCCACATGTAAGCAGGGGACAGGGTGAAGACTCTACTACTATTAAACGTCGCATTAGGTTCTGCAAAAAAAATGCCTCCGTGTGGGCCAAAAGCGCATCGCCCTTGCTCCCTCTTTCGGGGCGCTCCCGTCTAGAAACGTACCAGATGATGCCAGAGCGCGACAGTTGACATTGAAAAGAATAGAACGCTTGGTTCTGCAATCTGCATCAACTCTGCAACTCGATTTGCGAGTGGCTTCTCCCCGAAACGTGCGTGCAGTGAGAACCCGTTCAGGACTGCAGTTCCGTATGGGAGACAAAATTAGTGCCCCAAAACGGGACTGCAGTTCTAAGGGTCAAAACGTTCCTTGACCGATGCTAATGGAAACGCGATGTTGCAAAGTTTATTCGCCAAATAAATATTGTGCTTTCAACATGAACCCAACAAACAGCTGAAGATATTATTGTACCGCCGCGGTGGGGAAAAATAGAAAGGGTTTTAACCAGAATCAGGTACACCTGGTCACTTTTTGGCCTTATCAGGGACACCCCAAAAACAATTCAAAACACACCCCAGGAGCCCTTCTATTCGCCAGGCTAACGTCGAAACTGATTTTGGCTCGAAAAAGCCAAGGAATACCTGACTTTATCTACTTGGTCTGGCACAATGTTTTTTCTCTCCGTATGCACCTGCTCTCCCTCGGTTGAAATTCTCATGCATGGAGTCTGTACTCGCAGGTCGTACGTGAGTAGGTGTTTATTTATGCATACATGCGTGCGCTGGTTTCCCTTTTTCTTCTTTGGGTGCTTCAGTTGGTCGATGTGATGTGTACTCTGGTTTTTTTTTAATGGTCACAGAAGTCTTAACAGCACCATGGACACTCCGCAAATCGTTTGCACCACCCCGCGTCGAGGTGGTCTCAGGTTTGGCACGGCAAGATAATTTCGTGCCGAGCAGGCGGTTCCGCAAGGATGGTCTAGAAACTTCAAAGCTGTCAACGGCGGGGGGCGCCAGAGCGAATACTGTTGGCGCTCCCGCGGCGGCGAAACAAACGAAGCCTGGTGACTGGTGACCCTCTACAAGTCCAAGTAGAGCCCGTGGTACCTATACCCTGAAGAAAAGGAAACAATTTAGATGTTGGAGGGTGGCACGCTTAATGGTTTAGGCGCATGTTTTTTTTAATGAGTTTTCATAGGAAAAACGCCGCTTGCGGAGCGCGTTTTTTACTGGGTTTTAGTATATCTTGATTTTGACCCAAATGGACCAGGTATACCCTTATTTTGGCAACAGCCCAAGAAAAAAAATACGACTGCACCATAAAGTGTGAACGAGACGCGCTAATCACAGGGGCTCCGACCCACCCCAGGGTCACAGCAGTGTTCACACAATGGTCTCGAACCGCCGCTGTGGGAGAAAAGCGCTTCGTTGGGCTAATACCCTTGGTACGTTATGACGGGTTATATAGTTAATAGGACCTACCATACACACAAAAACCTATATATTTACCTGTTATTACTAGCAACATTTGGTCCTACTTACCTTGGCCTCGCGTTAAAGTGGTCCCCCATTAAAGTACAGCACACGAAAACTCTAGATGTCCATCAGTAGGGCGGTGGCCGCCCTGTTGATTAATAAAAACAACCTCATTAAGTAAGGCGGTAACCGCCCTATCAGCGAGTAAGGCGGCTTCCCTCATTGAGGCGGCAGTATCAGCTGCAGTAAGGCGGATCCCCTCAGTGAT
>JBBMHQ010095006.1:0-10375 GCA_037834295.1 Postelsia palmaeformis | reverse complement strand
ACCATAGACCACCCACACCACCTCCGGCGGGAAAAACGATGAATGCTTACCCCAGAGGAACCACGAGGGTGATGCTCTCGTCCTTTAAGTCGTCGAAGATGGCTTGTGTCCCGCTGGCGTATTCCCCGTGGTCCTGTAGGACACGAATCGCGACTCTCCGCCCCTTGTTCCAGCATGCAGCCAGCTTCACGCCCCGCACACCACAGCCCCCGGATGGCCCAGCTTCCTCCCTGATCCTGATGTTCGTGTGGGTGATTGCGTTTGTAACGACCAGGCTCAAGCGCCGAATTGTCCTGGCCCAGCCAGGGTGCTTGGCGTAGATTTTCTCTAGCGCGACAGTAGCGCCCCGACGGTCCCCGAGTTCCTTCCCGTCGACGTTGCTGGCGTGTGTCGGGGTTTGTACCACCACGAAAAGGGTTGTCAAGCGCATATGTGCCAATGTGCCAGAGAAACACCGGCCATGCCGGGCAGTGCTCCTCCACTTTCAACACGATCGTGAAGATGCCGCGAATCGTCGTTTGCAAGTCGTGGTACAAATACCCCGTCATGGCGGCAGTCCGGGGAGCACGGAACAGAATGAGCAGCAAGTGTGCGACGCACGAAGGCCCTTCTAGAAATTTTCTCACAGTTTTCTAAGGGTCGCCAAAATCGGGGAGTAGCTTGCCCGCAATAGCTGCTTCGACCTTCGCCGGGAGCACAGTTTGGGCACGATTCTGGGGAAAACGAAAGTGGGAAAGAAGCCGCAGCAGGGTTATCGTTGAGAGCGACATGAATGTTGGATGAAGCAGCAACACGTAAACGACTCTTTAAAAACACCTTCCTGCTGTGATTCTGCTACACGATCAGCCTGAACCCATACGCCAGCAGCACTTAATTACACGAGGTTTTGTCTGATGGCAAATATCTGGAAGATAATAGGCTGTCGTGAGGCTGGGTGCTTAAAAAATTCCAAATTCCCACTTTAAAATCGTGGTGTAGCGCGGCCAACGCCGTATTCGTTACCAGCT
Source organism: Postelsia palmaeformis (assembly GCA_037834295.1). Classification (NCBI taxonomy): domain Eukaryota; class Phaeophyceae; order Laminariales; family Laminariaceae; genus Postelsia; species Postelsia palmaeformis. The sequence continues at coordinate 9,368 of JBBMHQ010095006.1, read as the reverse complement.
CATCAAGCCGGCCCTGGTTGGCATTCGCAACTTCCCTTTGCTTCGCTTGCATTGTGAAGCGCGAGCTCGGATAAACAAATACAGCACGAAAAATAAACACATTGATGAAAAACATTGCACATGCTGGACACCTGGCAGACTTGCCGCGCACAACCCACCAACACGAAATGCCGAATCGACCACCTTTTCTACGCGACGAAATACTTCGTACCTGTCGTCCGGGTTGAGTCATGTCCTGTATGTCTCTTTCGTTTTGGAGTCCTACCACTTGAAGAGCTCCGGAAAGTTGTCGCAGTTGAGCGTAAGTGCGTCCGCCAATATCTCCACCCCTTTCTTCGAAATATCTCTTGTGCGAAGTCGCTTTGCATTGCGCTTACACTCAAAGCACTGCACCACGCCGTCAACGCCAGTGGTATTGTCCACAACGTCGAAATCAGCCGACATCTTGGAGTTACCACTGCTGGTGAAGTCGTGGAGCAACCGGCGCCTCACGCCATCCCTATCAGAAGCCACGAGTACGATGGGACCGGTAGTGTCAGCGAACTGGTCTTTTAACACATCCAGTATCTGCGTCAACGACAGAGGCGGGATGTCATGATGCTTGTTGTCCGAATACGCTATGTATTCATAGCCAGTCGCCCCGATGGTCTAACCTCGAAGCCTCTCGCCCTCGAAGTCGTAAGTTCCAACCTCCATTCGGTGAAACGATGGCAAATTTGCGAGGTGAAAGCAATATAATGCTGAAAAGCTCGTGAGTGCCTTTAGCACCATTGATCAGGGCAAGGGGCGGCCGGAACCTTCTCGCGATAAAAATGATGGCAAGCACCGCAGAAGGAAGGTGGAGCGAAAAGCAAAAAACAAAACAAGAAAAGCTCCAGAAAAAATCCCTCCTGTGTAGTCCCGCTTGATTCTAGTTACATAACTATTTACTGCAAAGTCTGATACCTTATTGCACAGCAAAGTGTAGTGCGCGTCTTCCCTTGACCGGGGGGGATGTCGATAAAAAAGGACGAAAAAAACATATTCATCGAGTTGAAGGGGCAAGGTTGAGGGGGTATGGAAACAAACTCAACCCTCGACTTGCCTCGACTCCTCCGTGATGGAAAAGAGGTGATGATGATTTCATCAACCTTTTACACTGGAGGCTCCATCGCCATATTTTTGGGGGAACCTTCACAAGGGAAAGAGTGATATCAGCTAAGTGCCCATGCAACGCCAGCCAGAGCTAAGCTCGCTCACCGTTTCAAAGACGAATCGATGCTGGTCAGGGTTAGACGCATTACGGCTGGCGAACGCCACCACTGGTTTTGCGTGGTGTGGACGGTGTCGGAGAGCGCAAGCGGAGATTACGGTGTGTACGATCCCCAAATGCGAGTGCCCTGTGTCGAGCTTGCGTGGTAGGTCTTTTAGATTTTCAAGGTCAACAAACTTGATGCTCGTCGCTGGAGTATGCCGCACGAACAGCCCCAAAATCTGATTTAAAACAATAAAGGGACACGATCGGGTGTGATGTGGGAAGTAGAGTCCCTTTTGGATCGGCTAACTCTTGCTTGGCACATCGCCAGAGTCATATTGCATATGAGGAGTACTTCAAACCTGAGACACCTGCCTATTCTCCGTGGAACTTTCGAAAGCGCCTGCGCAAGACAAGAGCGAATTTTCGGAGTTCAAAGTACGCACCTGATTTGTTCGGTCGTAGTATCTTGCACGCGGATCCGTAGCAATCTCATCAATCTGCTGAATGACTACTTTCTTCTCGCCAAAGTTCAGTCTCGAAGCTCGATGTTCGCGGTGACTGCCGCCATCAGGCGCTCCTTCCCAAGCGAAGCGCACACGACAAATACCACCTGCAAATATGGGAATGAAAAACGAGCGTTGCAGACAAGACGGATGGCGTCAAGGCAGCAAGCGCAAAGGGAAACCGACAAGAACACGTGAACCTTGATCGCACTTCAAACGACTTGAACTTCTGTTTAATGGTTGTGTGATCCTAATTTTTTTACCTCTGTATTTCACCGAACGCTTCCTGATCTTCGCGTACACTGCCGAAGCCCTCGGAAATGATGCTGCCTTGTGCAACGAATGCAGTAGTGGTTGTCCTTCGAGCCGCATGGAGGGGATAGCCGAGCCAAACTCGTCCTCGCTGAACCCTTTGGCGCTGTACGTGCCATATACACTATACGAGTGAGTGTGATATCTCGTGCTACGATATGGGCCACACACAGAAGGGAACAAATTGCTGGTATCATTTGTCAATTTGTCCCAGGGGCATACAAACCACCTCTGGAAAACCTACAACCTAATAGAACGTACGTTGTGAATATACCTATGCGCCATTACTGTCGTCATTTCCTTGCGACGTACGCGCGCTGAATTGGGCTCGGTCGGGCTTTACTCAATAGGTAGGGGGCTCCCTAACCACACTTACTTGCACTTTTTGTCTGAATTGCGTCTGGCTGATGAGGATGCTCCTCAACCGCGGAACCCACCAAAAACGCATGCCATATGAGGAATGTGCTTCACTCGGTTTGTGATTCTGGCACACTTAGCTTCGTTACATTCAGGCCGGTGGGTATTATTCACAATATTCAATCGCCTAAAATGTTTCGTTAAAGTCGGCTTTGGGTGAGACGTACATGGAGGTACGTTCTAAGTGGGAACGCTCGGGAAAGCGATGATGCTAGGTATGTACGATCTGTATCGTAGCAAAACCGTCCGCGACAAAAGACAAAAAGGTGCTAAACCATGCATGTCCTTTTGTTGACATGCCCTGTCATGTGTTCTATTCTTACACATGCGTTATTTCACGCTGTCCAGGTCATCGTTTCTGGGAAACATCAGCGAGGGGTGTCGCACACGGCCACGGTGATGAAAGCGTCATCGCACGTGGTCTTGTACGAAGAGATTGAGGTCAGTGCCGTCTCTCTTCCCCCGCACTCCCCTTGGCACACTTTTGCTGCGCATTTTGTTGTGAGCTTTTCGCGCGTATTCGTGTATGAAACGCACATGAGAGTGCACTACCTCCCGAGTCCGAACAAATCATTGACATTGAAACGTACCGGGTGAGAAATTTCTGTACGAATGCATCAAATGAAGTTTTTGTTTTGTTTGTACTGACTTGGGCTTAGGATCCCCACCGACGTCTCTGCCGATCATTCAAAAGAAAGAGTGCCGTGCTTGTTTAGCTTTATTGGTGAACTACTCATGTGAACCCCCACATTCCTAGGGATAATTATTGAAAAACCGTGAATGTGGACGCTCTGTCTTCGGAAAGAGAGGTGCATAGCTTCGACACTCATTAAGTGGAAGTATTTAGGCCAATGTTCGATTTATTGGCACCAGTTATAAATTTAAGTAGACGCGTCAATCGCACAGCAGATGGCGCTGCGCTTAGCTCCCTCCCAAGATGCCCCATCTATATAGATCAATATGTTCTTGGCGTTGCTATTTCCCGGGTGGGACATTGTTTGCATAAAAATCTTGATTGAGTTCTTTTTGGAGTGGGCAGCAACCTCGTGGGGGAATATCGAGACAGACAAGATCTCTATACCACGCCCTAAAAACGAGCCTTCAAGCCGAATCGAATAGCAGTTCCATGCAGCATGCCCACCACCCCCTATCGTCCAGAGAAGTGCATGCCAGGGGAGTAGGAGTGCATACAGTGTTCCTGTAGGTCTGAGGGCGGGGCGGGGGGGGGGTCACTTACCCAGCTTTAAACCCCGTACAAGCGCCTACTTTGATGAAGACATTAGTATACACATTTCATGCAGTAGGATCGTTGCCGGAAGATCCGGTGGAACTCGCAGTCAATAATAATCTGATGAGGGAAACAAGAGAAAATGTGCATGCGTCGGACGATTACTGATTCCTATGCTTGCGACCGCAACTCGATCGACGACAATATCACACATTCGATAAGTTAAACAGCTCCGTCTGCCGGACCGTACCTTCGCACCTAAGTCTTTGAGGATTGCAGCTCGCTTGAGAGTGAAATTACGTTGCATTGGACTGGTTTGTCCCCAATTCGCGGTTTCAGTTCTGAAAAGGTCAAGTGCCCTACCCCTGTACTTCGTATAATATCAGTCCTCCTACCGTGTCGGTTCGCGACAGCCTTCCACGCCGACATTTTCTCGGCAACCGTTACGACTGTGTGCACTGCCTCACTGTGTTATACTATTTCTGCAGAGCAATCTCAGGAAGGGGGCTCATTGCGGGAAGGCGGCACTACTTCAGCGGAACTTGAAAATCCACTTAAGTCGTAGAACTTGCCAACAGTTAGCTTTCCGCGCGTATGACGCTGCCCGCCCTCCTGCCCCGGACGATCACCCGCTTGGAGAAAAATCGACCGCTGGGGTTGTTGCTCATTTCACAATTTTTGCGTTTGCCACTTGAAAATATGCGACCTAATTTCCATCGTTGATTTACTCGTACACACTATCCTCCGCGAAAAAATACAAGGGAAATACCTATCTCACGGCAGGGGCTACTGGACTTCATTCCATCTGAGGCAAGATGGTACGACCGGATCAGCTCGTTTAAAGAGAAACTGCTTATATTCACGATACGAAAGGTCCTTCTAAGTCCCGCTTCGGGTGCCATGAAGTGTCCATAATGGCAAAAATAGCTTCGAATATGGTACCATCCCTTTGAGGCGGCAATGATCGAAGAAGCCGAGAAAAAGATGGAGTGGAGGACATGTTTCTCTCATTATGACCTTTTATCCCTGACTTGAGGTGAACCGTTGCCTTTTCACGCCAACATCCAACATCGCAGGAATCCCACCTGGGACTGATCGACATACTCGCCTTTATCGGGTTTGAATGCTCGGAAGACCAGACCAAGGTGGTGCGGAAGGATCACCAAAACGAATCTCTTCATGGGGAGTACACAACTTACGGCCTCCAGATGGAGACTCTCACGTGGATTAACGCAACCATGACAAGACTGCTGTCCGAGCCGTTGGCTCGCAAATGGGGACTGGGTCCGACAGACTTTTACGGGCCACCTCTTTGCGGTTAGGCGTGATATGCTTGGCGCGCGATCATGGAAGGACTGATTCCGGGGCCGTTGGCTCCATAATGATGGATATGAATCTGACGTATTTGTTATGCCCATCTCCTTGGCAGCGAGGGAATGTTTGGTATTTCTCGTTCGCTCGGGAGTTTGGACGTGTTTTGAGTTGACATATGTATTTAGAGTCACACGACTGAAGAGAGGCTATCACTTTGCAGAGGTTGTATTGGTCTGTGGTTGTCTCTCGCGCAACGGCAGCGCCGCTTGCGCACCGTAAAGGGCGAGGATGACACACGCTCGGCCTGGGGGGACTGCGCACCCTAGTCTGTGCACACCACCAACAGTACAGTCTCGTCTGGCCCCACGATCTGAAACGGCCTCATTTGTGCCCGCTTCACCTGGAATCCTGCCCTCTTCACCCGTCTGGGCCTCATCATATTATTTTTCATCCGCTGTTGTGCTTACCGTACCTGCAACTCATATTCGCATCACGCTCGTTGCTTTGGGGTGTATGCTGAAAGAGTGTACGTCGGAATGTGCGCGCAGTATTTCACGCCCCGGCGGACGTTATTATCGACGCCGACTGAATGATCTAGTTTTATCCAGAGGTGGTGATGTCCTGTTTTTTGTGAACTGTGTGGCTCCTCCTGCTGCCCGTGGTGGTGAGATCTGCGCAAGATTTGCACGATCTCGCGCGTGTTTCTCCTCGGGCAATGGGTTTGATCTGGATTCGAATCTTTACTACTCGCAAAAGGTCCTGTAGATCACCTCGGAAGTGAAAAGTGGGTCGTGGTTGTTTTTTGCTAGATCGTGGTCTGCTCCTCTGACGTCACACAGAGCTTACTCATAATTTGGCTTTGTTGTCCCGAGTTCGGTACAAAAATGGAGGTTTCATGTGGGTAATTTGTCGTAAGTTATCATACCATACCCCAACATAGTATGCATCTTGCAGGCCAAAGGAAATTGTTTGTCGCCTCAAGTGGATAGTTGCGAGCGAGGATAGGTCGATATGTTCCATGGCGACGTTGGCGGCATTGACGTGCTCGGTACATAGGTGTCGTGTTGGGGTGTGTACAGTAGTTGTCCTCGTTATCATCATGTGCAGACTGGTGCTGCGGTTGTTTTTTTTGCCGGGTGGGTCGTGGGTACAAGAGGGGTTTGAAGCGTTGTAACAATGCGAATATTCACAACAGAGCTTGGCGCTAAATCCGTCGCGTCTCGGGGCATTTGTCGATGGAACACCAGGAGATGGGACTTGTCCTCCTTTCGAGCGTCTTCTCGGAAGCTGGGAAAAATCTCGAGGCCCTTTCAATACTTTCGGGGTGTGAATAATAGCAAGGAAGTACGAATAGGGCACAGAGCATACCACGAAATTCGAACGTTTTTTTTCGTGTTGTTTAACTTTTCAAAACGTGCCCGTATTCCGAAAAAAAAGTATGTTCATTGCCAAGCGTAGGTTCTCCAATTGAGAATAAGTGCTGAACTTCCCGACTTGCCGCTATTACGAGTGGTGGATCGTATGCTTCTAATGACGTAATCTATCATTCAGACGAAAACCGTGACGCTCCAGTATTTTCACTGGGCACAGTTGGGCGTTATTCTTATGGTCGAACGTAATACTATGATACACTTTTTTTACGCGTAGTTTGTAGTGTTCGCAGACAAACGAAACGTAGAAAGGCTTTACGTTGGTCTGGTCACTGTGTCGAACCGTCTTCTGGTGAGATGCCGAAATATGTTCGAGGAGACTAGGGCGTTTGAAAGTCCGAGCACTGTGGTCGGGAACATCGGCCAGTATCAAAGCTCCCTGACTTCTAGTCTAGTATGGCGACTGATAGGTTTCAATCTTCCCGCCTGGAACTTGAAGTACGGGTGAGAGGGACAGGGAGGGAAGGGGGGGGGGGGGTCCTCGATTTCATGGATGGCCAGATGCGTAATATCTTACATTCCCTCGCATTCCTACGAGACCGAGACCGAGTTTGTCGGATTTTTATCGACGAGGCAAACCTCTATTGCTCGCGTCAGCCATCTCGGAACGACGCAAGGTCTTCAACGAGTCGCAAGAAGACTCAGCTACATACTACTTGGAACCGCCTGTGGGATGAACCTGAAAACTGTCGAGAGATTCAGTGAGTTATTCCATTTTTCTTTGTTGAGAGCTCCCGTTCGCCTGTGCATCATGGCTGTGGTACCATGATGTAACCATGCCTCTGCGTCGGCGGCGGCCCTTCTCGAGGCGGAGTTTATTTCGCACTTCAAGCTGAAATGATTGCTTTTTGATACAAGGGAATGCTTTTAATATGTTGATATTTATACTCACGGTTTCCTCGAATCATGAGCCAAGCCTCTACAGTGCGGTTGGGCTACAACAGTGCAGGAGATGAGGTCATGTTTTCCCCCTGGATGATCTGACGAGAGGCAGCTCCTCCACACTCAAGGAAGTGCCCAATCTTATATGTGGATGGTTTTTGCAGTCTCATTCATCATTCGATATTTATATCAGTTTTTGGTGTGTGTGCTCACCCGATCATCGGGTTGGTGTGTTCATCAGGCGGGGCGTGGGCCATGTTTTTCGAGTTCGATCATACTAATACGTGAGTACTGTATGGAGAGGGTTTTTACGCGGGTGTCGACGCGTTACACTCTAAGATAGTTGAGCGGTATTGAGTGGCCCCTCTGTGCGAGTACCGTTATGCGCCAGAACACCAAAACAGCACTGCTCCGCACACTGGTCATTTTCTGAGTCGAATATGTGCTAGACCGCATCCATACACCAAGCACCAGAAAAATGTCTTCTGCTCGGGCAATCGTTGAGGTTGTTCATCATGCAGCGCGTAATTCGTTCTCCCATTCTGTTGGTTTTGTCTGAATCGTGTTCGGAGCTTCTTGAGCGGGTTGAAAGGAACCAGCCTAAGAAACATGAGGAACCCCCTCCGTCGCAGCGTGCTTCCTCCCCCTTCCCCCTTGATAATATATTGCCGTTGCGATATGTGGTGCAGGACCCTTGAATCAGTAAAGTACGTACCGTACAACGGAAACGCATCCTAGGCCAAAAACATTCGATACGACTCGCACGGAGCAAGGTAGAACGACTGTATTTCATACAGGTCAGGTGTTGATCTATCTCGCCCTTTCAAACCTCAGGTAATACCGCGGTATATCATGGAGTGAGGATGGATTTCCTGTCCGAGGCGGGAAACAATTGCATCAGAAAGTCGGGAAAATTACTTTCAACTGATCTTCGCGCACAATTTTATGAAACCCACGGAAGGACGGGGGTAAACTTTGTCGTCCAAGGCCGTTGTCGTATGGCCGGAAACCCTCGCATCCCTACGATGCCGGCACTGAACACGTTGAGGGCTAACCGACATGAGAAGCATTGTTTGCATCAAGCGCGGAGTACTGTAATGTGTTGGCCGGGTCGCATTATGGGTGAGATACGGCTTCCATCAAAAAGCGCTTGGGAGTCGGGCTCGCCAAAGATCGTGGGGGCAATGGGCGTTTCCCGCGTGGTCCGCCAGGCAGGCCCTACCTTACACGGAGCGCTTTAGGCTAGGGTATAGCGAGTTGCCTTCCGCCGGGTTTTGTGGACCTGAGTCAGGTAGCCGTACTTATCTTTCACGCCATCGAAGATACAGCCACGTATCTAATCCAGACTTTTGCAGGCATGAGCCTACGCGTGCTTCCAGGTAGAGGAGTAGAAGTAGTACTACTGGCCCATTGACACTGTCGGTTCGGTTGTTCAAATTTCCCGCTATACCAAAATTGCCTGCTGAGTCACTTGACACAACAGGTGAAATCCGCCACTGGTACGAGTTTGTGCGGAGTAATTGGTGCCGGTCGACGGTATAGCATCCTTTGTGTTCACTGGCGTATTGCTGTACTGTATAGGTACTATATTGGGCCGGCACTATTGGATGCGATAGTCCGGATAAGAGGCGACGTGAATCATTTGGCCCTCCACCTCTGAGAAGCTTCACACCTCCTTCAAAAGTGACTTCGAGAAGATGCGTAGCGTAGGCGTGTCCCGCGGTAAGTACTCTCACAGCTCATGTGTGACATGAGTAATACTGTGAAGCACAAAGAACCGGAGTTCCCCATTCGACGAGGTTCAAGGCAGCACACCCCTCTCCGACAATTTTGCGAGGTTGATTCATTTTCGACATCGGGGAGGGTGTGAAGTGATGGAAGATACATAGATGGCCTCGATGAAAATAATTCAACGAGGCCGTATGGGCCTTTCCAATGGACATCATTTTTCCATTATTTGCGTATGACCCCCCCCCCACTGGGTTGGCGTCGTTTGGCAACGACACTGTAAAACATGCCGCTCACTACGTGAGCTAGACAACCAG
>JBBMHQ010094995.1:0-10376 GCA_037834295.1 Postelsia palmaeformis | reverse complement strand
CCCCACACCACCCCACCCCACCCCATCCACCACCTACCAAAAATCCAAACACCCATCCACCCACCCACCCACCCACCCGCCGCGCGGTGTACGTACATACACCATGTACAGCTCCAGGGGCTTGCCTATAGCACGCTGATCGTTCGAGCGGGGGGCAACACAGACGACGACTTGGACGAAGACGATGAGTCCGGCTACTCGTTGGCGTCGATCACGGGGGCCATGTACCTGCTCGTGGCCTCCACCACCCCCGACCTCCGCGCCGGCTTCTCGCTTCTGGTGGACGGCTTCCGCGTGCGTCACCGCGTGTTTGGCTTCTCTCTGCTCATGGTGTATGGGCTCATGATCAGCGCCGCCATGAAGGTCTTGTTTTCGTCTGCGGAGGACGATGCATCCGTGGTGACGAACGCCGTTACCGTTCTCTTCATCGCCGATGTGGTGAGCGTAAATGGTATTGAGGAGCAATGCTACAACGGTAGGGGTGGTTCTCATGTTAAAAGCTGATTTGGTAAGTTTACAAGCTACTGAGGAGTGATGATGCCACAGGGTAGGGGCGATGGTGCCTTATTATTTGATGAGCTCCCTTGCATATGAAGAGCCTCGCTGTCTCACCCGATCTTCGAAGAGGCTTTCCTCTCGTGCGATCCGACCAACCGTTTTTTGCGCCAACCTCTCAGCCGACTGCTTCGTGTATACTAATGAATGAAGTAAAAGTATCGTGCGCGAGCCTGGTAGTTGCTCACTCGAGGAGCTCAACCTGTAAAAAATAGGTTGCCTCTGGAGGCAAACAAATGCAACCCCTACCGCGGGATGAGCCCGGAGGCATGTCTCGATGGGTTGGAGAGGATAGCTCACTATTATCTTGAAAGTTTGTACGGTACCACCCCAAAGGGAATATTTAAAGACCGTTTTGTTATTTAAATATACAAAGTATAACCCAACGGCCCTCACCTTTTCGCTCAGGGTAGTGAGAATTTCGAAAATATTTTGAGCGGAGCGAGTTGCCAATTTGCGCCACGCCGTCCGAACCACGATAGGGGAAGGGCAGACCTGAGGCCGGGGATCTGACATAGTAGGATATTCGCACCGTTCTGGAAACAACAGCTGTGACAACAGCGAATTGTTTTCCATGGCCCTTTTTTTTTTTGTTCACACATGCCTTTTCCCGGCGCACATGGTTGGCGGCATTCACAACTGTTCAGTATTGCGAGTTCCTAGCGTTTCGAGGAAAGAAGCCTCACAACCCATTGCGGAGCGCCTTTTTTCCTTGCCGGCGTGCAATCGTTTTTCGATCTGCACATTGGTTGACCGGCCTGTATTCTGTCCTCATATTCACTCCGTTCCAACCTGTAATTATTTTTTGATCTGTAATGCAATCCTGTCTGCCATTTGCTCCAGTCTGAATTTTAATCCGCCCCCGTTTGTTTCTTGAACCCTGCCGACCCTCCAACCCCCCCCACCCCGCGATGTTTCATGGGCTTATCGCAGGATGAGAAGGCATTGCATTTCTTTCTTACCGTTCCCCAGAGGTGGCGTCTTTTCTGGGCCATCTTTACCGTGGGGATAAGCTTTGCGCTGGCCCTAATAGGCGTCATATACGTCGGAAACATCGCCGACCTGTTCGACCGCGACGCCGACATCTCGCAGTTCGACAAGTCCGCCCCCTACTCGGACATCCTTCTCGGGGAGGTCCCCAGCTGGTTCGTCTGCATCGTCAACCCGGGGGCCATGACCCTTTGCTCCTTTTTTATCAGCAACGCGCTGCGGGCCTTCTCCGAGGCGTGCAGCAGAGCGTGCAGACACGCCAACGTGCTGACGTTCGGCATCCTGCAAGCGATGTTCAAGTCGGGCCTTAAGAAGGCCGCGAAGATAGTGCGAGAGCTTGTGGAGACGGAGCCTTTCTTCCATGCCCTGCTCGGGCTGTGGCTTGTAGAGGGAATCGTGAGCTGGTGGGCCCTGGTTCAGGCTTACGGATTTGCGCTCGCGGTGAGTTTCGTGTCGGCCGAAGACGGTGGGCACGACAGCCTAAAAGCAACCGAGAACACGGTGGCATTTTTTTTCGCCAACGCGGCCCTCGCCGCGGGGCTAGCGATGAAGGCCGTCTGCGTCTGTCTGCCGAAACACGAGCAGCTCACCGCCATCCCCGAGCCTCTCCGGTCCTCCGAAGAGAGCAGAAGAGGCGGCTGGTGCTGTGGTAGGTTTAGAGACTCCCGAGTGCCGTCGCTGCTTGTGGGGTGGGGTATCGGCTACTGGATTACCTCCCTGCTGTACATTTTGGGTGGGTCTTGGGATGAGGGGGGATGGGACGGGGCCCCGTTGGCCGTGTCGATCGTGGGGTACGTGGTGATTCCGTTATTTTTCTTGGCCAGCATATTCATGATGGCCGACACCAACTTCCTGGGGGATGCTTTCGGCGAGGCTATCAAGCCTGTCCTCGACACGCTGAGAAATAAGCGTGGGGTCGGGTACTGGGTCCTGGTGACGGTGCTGCGCGACGTCCTCCTCCTGTGGATGTACTTTTGGTATTTTTTGGTGAAAATCATCAACACCCTCTGACGGCACGGGCGCGTGTTTGCTGATATAGTGCGGGAATGTAAGGATCGTTTGGGTACTGATATATATATATATATATATATATATTACAAACTTCGAGTATATATATATAAAAGAACTGTGTTTTGTGTTTAGCGTGTGCTACGAGAGAGGACGCGCTTTTGGACCAAGATGCGCATGGCGGACCTCGCTCCTCAATCCGCTGGATTGTCAATAGCGAATTCCAATCCAGTTCGTCATTTACACCTACTAATAGGCTATCGGGTTTGCTCTTTTTTAGCCGTTCCCGAGGTCGGGGCTTTGGGTGAAGGTATAGAGCTCCTCAAGCGAGGAGCCTCGGAAAAATCCAGGGCTGCGGGCACAGAGCGAGCGTTGCGCATGGTAACGAGTAATCTACGTGGAGCTGAAGAGCGGAAAAGAGGTTATCTCGAGGTGTCACTACAAGCTCTCTGCCCTTTCGAGAAGAGCATTCGACTTCAAGGTAACGGGGACAAATCACATAAAACCCCCTTGACCTCACGCCATTATATCTACTGGAAACCGCTCGGCTCCGTGATACACCACCACAACACTACCTCTACCGTAGTTCTCGTCTCTTTGTAAATAAGTTTCACATGTGTCACGAAAGGAACTCATATCCTTCGCGGGGTGATATCAATAGAGGGCCCGTAGTACGCGCGATGGAACTATCACTCAAGTTTGTGACTTGGATCAGACAACGTTCGACGAAACCGCCTCTATCTCATAGCTGACGGTTTCTAAAGGGGTGTTTTCGGTATGGGCAAGTACCAGTCGGGGGTCCATTGTAGTGTATGGACCGCTTGATGATTCTTTTCAAGGCCCCCATACACTCGCAGTTGAGGTGAAGATCGTTCGGGTAGTGACACATGCATCGACCGTTTAGCTATCCGTTCGAATACCCTAGAGTTGGAGGTGTATGGCAGTCGTTCATGTAAGGCCTCTATGGGTATCCACTTTAATACCCTCAGCTGTAAGATTGAAGTTAGTTGAGTTCATTGTGCCGTTTTTGTCAAGTAAAACTGCACAATAATGCTGCAGTAGAGAGCGGACGGGAGTGTTTTCCCCTGGCGGTCGGGGGGGCACAAATACTATATGCATGGGAGTAGTGGTATGGCCATAGACCCTCGCATCTCTACAATACCGAGACGGAGCACATGTGACGCTTTCAATAACCAGCAGAGAGTGTTTCCATCAAATGCGAAGCACCGTAAGGTGAGGGACTCTAGCGGGACTGCAGCCCAGGAACACCTGGCGTGCGGTATGTGCTTTTTCATATATAAAACGCCGTAGAGGGTGCTTCTGAGTCGTTTTCGTCGTTTTAGTCGTTTTAATGTGCAGCGGGAGATGTTGGTGTTGCACTTTTGAGGTACATGCCCTTTTCACTGGGATGGGACCCCCCGAAAAAGGAGTTCGCGCGTGTTGCGATAGGGGTAGCGATTTTTGCCTTGCAAGGCAAATACTTCTGGCTGATGGAGCTACGTTACAGAGTACCCAGAATCGTTCGGTTGTTGTGCCAATATAGTTCGATAGGACTCTAAGTCGTAGTATTGACAGTTCACCGGCTTTAAGAGTACACTTATTCTTGGAGATTGTTTGAGGTGGTGTACATAGTTGCCATACTTAAATCAATAGAGTAGCCTCAGTACATCGCAAGTGCACGCAATCCTGCCCTAGCATGTGCATCCAAGGAGTTCAAGGGGGGTTGAGGCGTGTCTGCGAAAGCAGGGGTAGAACATATTGGTCCCACTACTTTTTGACCAACGCGGAGTTCCCATCGGAGGAAGTATTCGGTATCCCACCTGTACTCTGCATGATAGTGCTACGCGTTATACATCCAGGCCCTGGAGACGCATGAAGGTCGCACCTAGTTGTTTTGGCGCTCCTTATCCGGGGAGCTGTATACCGTTCGCAAGTCATTACTAGCGTACCCGAAACCTCATGTTGAGAAAAAATGGACGCTTCACCTCCTCCTCAAGTAGGCATAGTTCGAAGTTTTTCGTAAACCCAAAACGGAACCAACGATACAGGTTCACCCTTGAATGTTATGGGGCTCTTCACCTAAGGTGCTTTATACCTGACTTCAGCCATAACCAGGTTGCTTCCCGGTGAATTACGTCATAGTTCAAGCATGAAAAAACGTCATTTTTCGAAACAAGATTGGCATTCCGACGATTTTGAGTTTATTAGGAACCCTATCATTCAGAGAACATTTTAGCGGAAATGTGCAACGCCTATCGTAGAACGTGTCGAGCTTATCCCTCGGTCTGGGAAACCCCGTCAATCCCAGTGACAGTTGGGCTACAATTTGCAGCCCCTTCCATAGCACCCGTCTGGGATTGTTTGGAAGAAAGTGTTGAGGCCACATGAATGCTTCCTCCAAGCCGGTCTTCGGTGGGGAATGGAACTCCCTCTCCTCATGTGAGGGTGTTTAAGGAAAACGCGCTTCCTTGGAGTCGGTTTCATGTGGGGAATAAAGCTCCCTCCCCATATGAGGGTTCTTAGAAACATGTTAGTGTGACTGTACGATATATACCGCGCGCGTTTGTTGATGAATCAAGGCGGATGCAATGTGTGTATTGTCGATAATCATTCGTGAAAACCCTGTGGGCTATCGAACTCAGTCGTGAGATACCTGTGACCCTTGGGATCACACATCGAGTTGAGCTCCAGCATTGTTTATGAACGTCGTTTTGCCGGCGGGGGGGAGGGGGTACTCGATGAGAGATATATACTCGATATCATGATGGCCGTAGTCGTATGACCATAGACCCTTGCACCCCTACAATGCCGGAACGAAGCATGTCGGGTTTTCACCGACCAGGCAGATATTGCTCGCACCAAGCGCGAAGCACCGTGAGGTATCTGGCGAGTCGCATGAAGGGTGAGCTGCACCCTACCAAGAACCGCTTGTTAGACGGATGCATATGGATGACAGCTTCAATGAATTGATTTAATTTCCGGTGTAGGCATTTCCGGAGACAGTAATGGGAGTATTATGTAATTGCCTCTTGGGTGCCTTGCCATAAACTCTACGTGACACGATCAATTCCCTTGTGCGGAGTAAAGGTTATTTACCTCGCACAAATGGTCGACCTATTATGATACCGTAGTAAATAGGACCAAACATTTTGAGTGAAAATAGGTAAATATATAGGTTTATATATGTAGCGTAGGTCCTATTTACTATGCTCCCCCGCTATAGACGACCAGCTGAAAGCGGCCGCCAGGAAAAAAAAAAACAACGGTGCCCTGGTTGTCTAGCTCACGTAGTGAGCGCCATGTTTTACAGTGTCGTTGCCAAACGACGCCAACCCAAGCTATATATAATAGAACAGGAGGGGGGGGGGGACTCGACTCATCTTACGGTAGAGGGTTGTACCTCAAGCCTTCCGAGGCAATACTCCTTCTGACCGGCTGAGCTTTTCAAGCGCGCGCGACCATTAGTATACCGGCGGGCTTGATGCTTTTAAAACTAAAGTTAGTAGACATATTTCACGTATACGCACATGTAGCGCATACTGGTATAAAGTATTGGTCGGGTCGCGGGAGAAAACTTCTTCATGTTTCGGGTGAGACATCGAGTTCCTCGTCTGAGGGGATCAGAAAATATGCCACCACCCCTAGAGGGGCGTTTTTCCCAGATCATGCTCTCCGTGTAGAAAATTTTGGGCTCCTCGCGTGGGGAGTATCACTTAGTGAGGTACCACCCCTGCCGTGGCGTGCTAACGGAAGAGGTTGGATATTTGAGCACAGATATTTCTCGGATAATAGGAGGAGCGAAAGCTCCGAGGAACTTTCCCCGGCGTCGTTGGAATCCGATATTGTAAATATGTGACCGGGTATGATATTTGAATGTTTTCCGTTGTATGCAAACGTAATACTTTCAACCGACAACCCATATGCGCTTCCTCTCGAACCTGGTTGGCGGGTGAGCTATGTATAGAGCCCCAAGTGGCCCTGAAGTTTCTAAAATTATACAGCACTGCTGACTGTAAGCACCTCAGTACCTTCGCATCATGAGTCTGATGCCATAGATTAGTGGTAGTGCTACACTAGTGATGGACTGCATAGTTCGTGTATTTTTTAATTACAACTCGAGAAACTGGATGACACGCGTGCAGAGCGATAAATCGTCTCATGCTGCCGCGCGGGGGGACTGGTGGAGGTGGTATAAAGACACCTGCGACCCAACAACAAAGTAGTTATTACGTTGGTTGGTTGGATTAGGATTGGGTTAGGACCGGGTTAGGGTAGGGCAGGGTTGGATTGGGTTGAGTGATGGTTTACTTGGGGAGGGTGTGCGACAGGACAATACGTGATAAATACACTGGATAGACGGTTGGTAAGCAAACGTCTTCCCAGGGGGTCATATTCCGTAAGGTTTAGGCTAGGAGACGGTTTCTTAAGCTTGGGTTCGAGAGGGATCTTCCGGAAAATCTGGCCATGGGAGGCATCCCAATCGCGTGATCAAACGTATTAGTGACATACCTGGCCAATGGATCTGGTTTGATTCCAGTACACCTTGTCAATGAGATTGCTTCGTGGCGGTGCTCGTCCAACATTCTCTACACGATGATTTAAGTGGGATGTGGAGCTCCTCTTGAGAACATCTAGAAGCTACTCCTACCGTGGCATTTCTCTCTTGTACATTTCTCGTGAGTTTGGGATTTAGCCTGGAATATCGTTTCCTTAAGTTCGGGCTAGGGGGCCCTTCCGAATTTGTATCCGCACGCTGCTTTACCTTACAAATATGTATAAGTGTCTTGAAAAACGTGGCGTGGGCTACACTTGGTGTACGTTAGAACCTTCCCTGTAATTCAGACTAGGGGGTTAACCCTTCTGAAACTCGGGCAGGGGGGCTGTCTTACTCTCCTTGAAAAAACAAACGTTTTCTCACATACAAGCCGACATTGTCGAAGTTTTTTTCCCCTCAATACACTGGTTTTTTTGGGGGGGGGACGGAAGGGAGGGCGTACTCGTTTGCTGTTTGCGGTAGTCATGTGACCATTGACCACGCATCCCTTTCGAGACGGAGGGGGGGGGGAAAGGAGCTTCGGGACAATAGAAAACTGCGCAAGCGATATTGATATTTTGCTCTTGGTTCAAGTGCCTAGTTTAAGAAAACAAATCGTTCATTTCCCGAGGAAGCGGGAAAAATAAGGAGAAACCTTTTTGACAGTAGCGGTCTAAAGTCCAAGTAGTGTGCCCATGCTAATTTCCGCGAGAAGCGTCCGCAAAATTTGAACGGGTTTCACGTTCGTGTGAACTTAACTGACTCAACGGCTGTATGAGCACACTAAAGGGTCCTGTGCAGAGGCTAATTTCGCAAGAGTCTTTTATGTGCCTTCCAAGCGTTGTTTGCGAGCGCGTACGCTGGGACAGGGTGGCATGAGCATTCCAAAGAGTCTCACGCGCCCTTTCTTTCCGCGAGGGCATTCATTACGCGTTCATCAGAATGGCTGCAACGACGCGCTGGGTCCACAGGATAAACCTATGCGCATTCGCAAGCCTTGCATGAACACGCTGAAACCACGAAATGATCGCATCCACAACGGAAACACAGGTGTCCGAGACCTCTGTCTTCCACGCTGCAGGCGACAACTAATCCTTGTGGAGGGCATTGAACAATATGGCACACCGTTTGACGTACCCAATTTGGAGGTTATCGACACCTTGTAAGGTTTGCTGCATTACTATGGAGACATCGAAAAAATGTACCCCCCCCCCGCACCAACGGCCACACAGAAACCAGACCGAGTATATCGACGCTGTCATCCCATAAGGAAGAAAGTATGGTTCACACAAGTGGCCCTTCGCGGAACACAACTCAACATTCATGCGGCTAACCAAACACCTCGCGGTGCTTCGTGCTTGGAGCAACCAATCAAAGTCTGCCTGGTCTGTGAAACGTGACGTGATGCTCCAACCCGGCATTCTAGGGATGCGAAGGCATATAAGGTTATTTGACTACGGCCATACATGAACATGAGTACACCCCACCTCCCCCACGCCCGTGTTTCCGCTTCTTTCTCTAGCCGTTACCAAGCACCGGGTATATACAAAAGTACCACTCACTGCAAACGGCTAATTGATATAAATCCCGAGAAAACAAACTCCAACAAGGGTGCAGCTCGCTGCAAATAACACCGGGCCTACAGTAAATTTCGAGCAGAGCGTCCGCGAAAAGCGTGAATCCATTTCAATCCTGACAACAGCATTCAACACATATTTGGCTAGTTTCAGGGCAGACAACAGCGTCCGACATAAATTCCAAAGTAGTCGCGTAGCATCGCTAAAACGCGTGAGAAATCACAGTTCAGCCCACTGCAAACAATGCCTAGCACGGATTCCTGGGAATCTGTCGCCTGCACGTACGTGGATCGGAGGCAGCTCGGAAAAGGATCAATCTACGCTCGAAACTAAAAAGCGACCTGACCAGAAACCTTTTACACCTGGGCGGAGAGATCGCAGTCAACTGTAGAACACCTTATCGAGATCCCAACCTGCCGTTGTTAGACGGTGTGCAGGATATGTGCAGCAGTACAGATCAAACCCAGGAGGCATGCGCTAGTTCGTGCAGATTAAGTGGCATCCATCCCGGCATCACGAGAGCTAGATCATACGGACCATACAGATAATCTGCCCTAGAAGATCTACAGTAAACCATGAACTGCCTGTACATGATCTGTTCAAAGCGTGATACTTTGCCAGGGGGGGAGGGGGCGGGGGGGGGGGTATGCATTTGTTCCTTGCCTCAGTCTTATGACCATGGACAACACACCCCTTTCGAGATAGGGGAGAGAGGGGGGGGTGTACCCGACATCCTGTACGGCCTTGTTAATATTCGTAGCTTTTCCCTAAACACTCGCATGTCTCTACAATGCCGGGACGGAGCATGTCAAGTTTTTCATGACCAGACAGACCTTACTTGACCACGCGCGAAGTGCCGTGAGGTCTTCAGCTAGTCGCATGAAGGGCAAGCTGCATCCTACTAAAAACCGCTTGTGAGGCGGACTTGCATATACGCCGGGATACCCGGGTACACCAAAAGCTAGTGGTTACTATGGCCATACTCTAGGATATCCGAGTACCAAACCTGGTTGTTTTGGTCACACACGGGTACACCCAGGTCCCAAACCTGTTTTTTCGTCATACTCGGGTACGTATCCGGATACCAAACTTGGCCGTTGTGGTCATACTCGAGGACGTACCCGGGTGCCAAACCTGACTGTTTAGGTCATACTCGGGTAGGTTTCCGGGTACCAAAGAGTCATTCGTGCTACGGTGGGGTTGAAACATAATAAAAGGGCTCCCAAGGGCCGTTGTTGTCGGAGAGCTCTTTTTCCAGAAATCCTAGATATGCGGGATATTAATATTGCAAACTTGTATCAAGATACGGATGCCGTTCTGTCACACTTTGTGAAATCTCACACGGGGCAAAATATCAAGAAAGCTAAATTTAACGATATCTAGGAAAAACAAAAACAGGAAAACCTGGAGGAGAAAAAAATGCGCGAAATACAAACCCTCTCAAATCTGGAAATTCGGGGGGGGGGAAAACTCCGCGATACCAACGTCGACCCTCACACAAGAACCTCGACGATGCCCCGGCCAATCCCTGCCTTTCCTCCGGCAAAATTGTAAGCGCCCCACATTTTACAGGATAAACAGGATCGAAACCATGTACTGGTAATAAGTGGTACGTACTGCCTCTGTTAATGAAAAAGCACTGTCAGCTAGAGAGAAATGTGTTGGTCCAAAACCTATACGCC
The DNA here is from genome assembly GCA_037834295.1 of Postelsia palmaeformis. Classification (NCBI taxonomy): domain Eukaryota; class Phaeophyceae; order Laminariales; family Laminariaceae; genus Postelsia; species Postelsia palmaeformis. The sequence continues at coordinate 30 of JBBMHQ010094995.1, read as the reverse complement.
CTCTCTACCTTAGCATGGCTCCAAATCTGC